>OX335692.1:4610000-4827500 GCA_946894065.1 Acleris literana
GTTGGAAATAATGTTCAGCGTTTCCAGGATGCAGTGTTATTGTGGTTTTAGTGTGTTAACACACTGGTTTTACTTTTTAGTGTGTTGAGATGACATTCAAGACAAAATATTAGAGTGGGTTTGCACTGTATAGCAAACTTTATTTATCTACACTCATATCATAAGTCCTGTATGCGTTCAAAACCCGTAGGCAATGCCAGCCCCTCAGTCGTTGGATATCATATTCGCAAAACATGATATTCTGAAAAATATCATAAAAGCAAAACATCATATTCGCAAAACATGATATTCGCAAAACATCATAATAGCAAAACATCACATTAGCAAAAAATAACTATTATTAAGACATGAATTAGACATTGTCGACGGAGCTCCGCTACCGCGGAGCTCCTATTTCTGGGTGGTTTGGCCCTCCGGGCCTGCTGTACATCTAACATAACCTAAACCTACCTACGATTTTATAACAAAACCGGACTATTTGTAAATATCATGTTTTGCGAATATCGTGTTTTGCTAGTATGATGTTATGCGTATATGATGTTTTGCGAATGTGATGCTATGCGTATATTATGTTTTGCTAGAATGATATTTTGCGAATATGATCTTCTTGGGTATAACGGATGCCAGCATTACAGCGTAGGTGACAGCGATGACAGATGTTAATTTTGGAAGATGTTCAAAATTTGGATCTCATTACCTTACAATATTCGATAACGTAATATCAAAATTACGTAAGAGCTGTCATCGCTGTCACCTACTACCACAGGTAAGGTAATGCTGGTCATTTGCCTTTCGGCTTCTGAACCCATCTTAGAGTACTTATAATATGTGCGTAGATAAAGTATTGTACGCGACTCTGCGTAATTCGCATTATGCAACCGTCACGTAAATTAGTATTACTTTACAATTTATTTGTCATTTATACGTGTTTACAAATTTTACATCTCTAAAAAAAAAACCCGTAACCCGAAGAGCACGCTTTGTGGTGACAAGACCACCTGTCATCTTTACTATGATAGTTTCCCGCTGCTCCCACTATCCTAAAACCTTAGGGGATGAATGTCTAAGGGATACTAGCTTCTGCCCGCGACTTCGTCCCCGTGGAATAGTTACTTTGGGCTAACGCTAACTTTAACCCGCAACTTTGTTTACGTAGAAGGTTGAAACATTCTTTATTAGTGCTCCGCTCCTATTGGTCTTAGCGTTATGACATAATTATAGCCTATATTATACAGAGGTCCCCAAATTTTATTGGCTCGTAGACGACTTGGCAATTTTTTCGGTTTTGGGTGGACCCCCTGCTTACCTAATACTGACGTTGTCACGTAAAAAGTAAGCAAGGAATCTCCGGGATTTTTGCACGGATAACGTTAGAGGTCTAGTTGGCAAAAAAATTACAAAGGCTACAAGTAAAATTTTGCGCGGCAAAATATTTTATTCAAAATAAAAACTTACACGCAGAGAAAATTGAAACATAATTGATGTAGATAGATATGTGTATATTTATATATTTTAAGAAAGTATTACGTGAATAATTAGGTGCCTACTATCTTTGTATGAATATGGATTGTTCCATTAATGGAAAGCCAATATTAAAGTCACGACCTGTTTAAGTGAGATCCACTATCGTGGACCCCCATTTTTCTCTCATAGACCTCTATTTATTTTTTCCGCTCACATGGACCCCTTGCAGGTCGTCGTCGACCCCAAGTGGTCTATATAGACCACTTTGGGGATCACTGGCCTATAGCCTTCCTCGATAAATGGGCTATCTAACACTGAAAGAATTTTTCAAATCGGACGAGTGAGATTAGCGCGTTCAAGCAAACAAACAAACTCTTCAGCTTTATAATATTAGTATAGATTCCCTTCTAGGGAATGCAAATTAACCGGTTATTAACAGTTTCTGTATGAAAATAACCGGTTAAAATCGGTTATAACCGGTTCTTTGCATTCCCTGTTCCTTCCTTTTCAAGTCTTTTTACGCCCAGTGGTTTCGGTTGTGCGTTGATCGATCAGTCTGTCCAGTTTTTATAAAACATAGATAGAATAATGTAGGTATGAAAGCTTAAAACGTCCCCAGCGTGTATCTAAAGTTGTAATGTAAGACCTTGGCCCCAACACACAGACCAATATACGGCACGCATGTAGTGATAGTAACCTTGGGACTCCGTTTAAGTTTATTACAACTTCTATTACTGTTTGTCTCGGTTTGGTAACTTGGGCGAGGCCGTGGTGGATAATTCAGTACTTAGGGTAATATTACGAGTCGACGGCGTGCTGTAGTGGAATATTATCAGGGAAGATGACGGAGATATGTTTATTTTTTCATGGAAAGTGGAAGGTAAACCGGCACAAGCGACAAGGCCATCTGATATTAAATAAGGTCTAAGGTATACTAGGGAATGCAAATAACCGGTTGTAATCGGTATTAACCGGTTATTTTCATACTAAAATGGTTAATAACCATGTCATGCTCCCTGGACACCCAACTGTCTGTTTTGTAATGTTTTAAAGCATAACTTCTCTATCTATGGAGGTACATTTAAAACAAAGTGCGTACTAATTGAGTACATATTGGGTACAACAGCGTTATGTTTTAATAAATAACAAATTCTTAAATTAATCTTTGGGGTCGCTGGGGAGAAGCTCCATAGCAACCCCAATCTCTTATAATTTGTTCACTCGATCTATTGAGGTACATTTCTTTTTAAGTATGTACAAATTCGGTACATATTGTGTACATTAGAGTTGTGCTTTAAAACATTACAAAACCGACAGTGGGGTGTCCAGGGAGCATGACATTAATAACCGGTTAAATTGTTTTCCCTAGTTCATACACACATTCACGCCATAATCAATTACTATTTTATATTTAAAAACACCCCTGATATACTGGCAACCCCTTTTTTCAAGTACCTCTTAAACGGTCCAAGCGATTTTCATAAAACCTAGCTATGGAGTGAACTATCCAGATTAAATTAGTTTTCTTTTAAAAATACATGTCCATTGGGACATATGTTCGGGAGTTACGATGCCACACAGAGACACAGATACGCAGACACATCCATACACAGATTCAGACACTTAACTTATAACACGCCTATTTTTTTCAAATCGGAGAAATACTGGATAAGGGCCGAATTTTAAGTCCAGTCAAGGAATTTAATTTGTGACCCACCTTAGGTCCAAAGTCAATCGGACATTCTACAGCAATAAGATTGAGTTTTCTATCAATTACAAATGACTTGGCATCTCTATTGACAATGACATCTTCAAGCAGATTTTCTTTGAAATGGGTAGCAAATTAACTTCCGTGACCGTATAAAAACCGATGTGCATGCATGACTCGATGTATGAATGTGGAAGAAGCGAAAGAGATTTGGAAGGAGCGTAGAAACAGGCGTGTGTTAATGTAGGTATGTATGCACGTTTTCTTTTCGGGGTTCAAAACGATAAGGTCGATAAAGACGCATCAAACTTGAAAGATCGACTTAACCGCCATTTGAATTTTATACAAAGTAGTGTCCAAATATAAAGGGGTCTACCTTATTTCCTATAAAACGAAAATACATAATGGTTCATTTGCTATAATGGTTTATAATCTATAATGTTTTTTTTTCTGAAACCGCAATGTTTTCAGAATTGTTATAAAACAAACCTAACCTAACCTAATGGGTTCTATAAAATGGCATTTTAAAAAATCCTGATAAGTTTACGGTTTCAGAAAAAAAATAATTATAGATTATGAACCATTATGTATTTTCATTTTATAGGAAACAGCGTCCACCATATAAAGACCACTTATTTCGCCGACGAGAGTAGGGTACAGTCGAAAGCATTTTAATATCTAGACAGCTATCGTTTCAAATAGGTATGTGTAAACATTGGCCTTATTGTTAGTGGCATAGATAGTGGAGTAGATATACAGGGTGTAAAAGGAGGAGTGGATCAAACCAAGCAGGTCGATAGAGGACGTCTAAACCTATTGAATTCACCCCCATGTATGTTCAGCGATTTTTACTAATTTCAGAGATAATGATCATTTTAATCTGAATTTCTGAAATTTTTCCTTATGTCCCTGTCTCGAAAAACCATTAATTTAAAATTTTATTTCATACTAATAAGATTTTCAGTGTTATCTTACATAATTAGAATCATTACAAATCAGCGAAGTTTTTAAACCTATCTGCCCTTTTTTCTTTCGTTTTTTTTTCAAGTAATCATCTAAAGTTGTTTTTTCCATACAAAGTGAAAAGCAAACACTGGGACACCCTAGTATGGAGAAACAAACTTTAGGTGACTACTTAAAAAAAAAAACTGAAAAAAAACGGGCAAATAGGTTTAAAAACTTCGCTGATTCGTAATGATTCTAATTACGTAAGATAACACTGAAAAACTTATGAAATAAAACTTGAAATTAATGATTTTTCGAGACATGGACATAAGGAAAAATTACAAAAATTCAGATTAAAATGATTAATATCTCCGAAATCAGTAAAAATCGCTGAACATACATGGGGTATTCAATAGGTCTAGACGTCCTCTATCGACCTGCTTCGTTTGATCCACTCCTCCTTTTACACCCTGTATATTTATGACTTTGACTCTCTGTCTGTGAAAGCTCTGAGATGTTAAGACAACACTGAAAATTGTTATCATAGACCCTGGTCTCCCTACATGAAATTAAGAACCCGGGTAGAGCGACCAACTTAAATCAAAAATACGGGTGCGTTTCAATCGGTATACAAACTTTTGCATAATTTCCTTTAACTAACCACGAAAAGCATAATGAACGTTTAGCATAAAAACCATTTGTATAATTTTATCTGGCATACGATCGAATAACATAACACTCATTTAGCATAACTATCATTTTCTAGTTATTATGCATTTTAAGTCAATTTCTTCTAACGAGGTTAGGTTAGGTTAGAACTGTGACCACATTAATAGTAATGGAAGCAGTTAGAAATATTTACTTTTTAAATTAATAAACATTATAGTTTTTGAAATTATGCATTTCGTTTAATGCATCATGACTATTATATCGATGGTTTATTATGCAGATGGAAATTATGCAATTCATTTTATGTAAAATGATCATTATACCATTTGTTTTTATGCTAAACATTACACACCCCAAAAATACAATATCAACACTACATTAATACTAGAACAGTTAAAATGAAAGTCTATTTATAAGGTGAGGTGAGTGGAAAATAATTTCTCTTTTGCGAAATTCTCTTAGTTTAATGGAAAATGCACATCTGCTGCGGTTTCAAGTGACGTAGAAGTAAATTGGTTTGTCGTACTACTGGACGCTCTCCGAGATTGCTTCGGATCATAGATTGCATAGGGTTTCCCGAAGTGTGCCAAGGTACAATTAAATGTATGTATGTACAGTCGACGTCATAAATATGTTTACATTTTAGTACCTTGTCTATTTAACGTCATGTTTTAACTGCCATATGAAATTGTCGGGTGTCCCTAGGAATCCCTAACAACGTTTGTCCTAACACACCGTTTGTCCGAATTTTCATATGCCCTAAACTGGTTTTCAGATGAGCCGACAACTTTTTAAAGTTTTCCAATTATATCTGCGGTTCGGTTAAGTTAGGGTTGTATTATAACAATACTAAAAAGTTGTAAAATCTAAGCGGAAGTCGCTTTAGGATAAACGAAAATTCGGACAAACGATGCATTAGGACAACTGAAGATTAGAGATTCCATAGGGGAACCGAAATTGTCATAGCGGATGAAGTGACAAGGTAAAGGGTAAACATATCTTTGACGTCGACTGTATTTAAACTCTTTATTGCACAATTTCCCAATAACAAAGAAAAAAGAAACATAAACACAAAAGGTATACACAAAGGCGAACTTGTCCCTTTAACGTATCTCTTCCCTTGTTTTCTAGGGGAAAACAATACTAACTTTTACCTGCGATTCTATCCGCGTACAAGTCGTTTATAGCTATTCCTTCGGAAAAAGTTATTTTTTTCGGAATATTAAGTAATCCATGCCCTTCCTTGAGGTTTTAAACTACCTCTTTACCAAATTTCATCAAAGTTAGTTTAGTTGTGAAAGAGTATCCAACAGACAAAGTGATTTTCATATTTATTTATTAGTATAGATGGGATTGTATGTATTGCTAAAATTCAGACAGACACTGAAAAAACGTTGTGGAATAAAACTCCCCGCATTTTCTCCTAAAATTATTTTGTTAATAGCTATACTGGATTCAAGGATTCAACGAAACTGTGAACTAATACCGCAAGTGCAAAATATAAAATCCTTAGCTGGGAAAAGGCGCTCTCAGAAAATTCTCTGTAACAAGTTTATCGTAAATTTTTCACGACCGCGAACTTATCTTCCAAGGAAATTGACTTAAGACTTGAAATATACAGGGTGCCTCTGACCTTGGGGCTTTAAATGCAACCATTGATTCTACTCGCTAAACTGAACTACTTTTGTTCTGCAACATTAAAAATTACTTAAATGTATCTAATTGATGTTAAAGTCTAGTTGTCAAATCAGTGTATGTTTGTTGGGGTAACACCGGAAGGGGGGGAAGACCGTATGAATCAAATTTGCGCCGAATTTGGCTTTATTTCTCAATGTTGGCAACAATATGCAAGACGCCATTTCATTGCGCCTTAGCGCACATTGCTGCCAACATTGAGAAATAAAGCCAAATTCGGCGCAAATTTGATTCATACGGTCTTTCCCCGCTTCCGGTGTTACCCCAACAAACCTCATGGCCATAAAATCATGATCTCATGGTACGGGGCGACATTTCCTTGGTACGAGGGCTAAAGGAAAATGGAGAATTGGATCGCGGACATCGAAATTTTTTAACGTGTATGAAAAAAAAAAGTTGGACACTTTTTTAACAACTTACAGAACAAAAGAAGTTCAGTTTCAGGAGTAGAAGCGATCCATGCATTTAAAGCCCCAAGGTCAGAGGCACCCTGTATACTTAGGGATCAAAAGCTACGGATTATATTTTGCGTGCCAGTAGTATCAAGCAAAATATGTTGTAGTACAGAGGGCCCTGCCAAGATGCACTACGCTAACTAACGTTTCTATTCGATTCGTTTCTAAACCAATCGCGTCACTGGGAAATGTCGTGATGCGAAAAGTCACGTGATCCACCAGTGACGCGATTGGTTTAAAAACGAAACGACTAGAAACGCTAGTTAGCGCAATGCATCTTGGCAGGGCCCTCAGGAATAATAAATGATCATTACCCATATTTTGAAGCAAATAAATCTATATTATTTAGTATTCATATGAATATTATCTGCAGGGCTTGAAACCGGTTTCAAGATAGCGGTTAATATCTTTCTTACAATCGGTATAATTACATTCATCCTTTAACCGGTTAATGAAAGGAACGGATTAGCAAAAAAAAAAATTAGGTTACCGGTAAATAGGAAAAAGAAATTGAGGAACTGCTATAAACCAATGTTAACCTGTGTCACACGTAAAATGATCCACCCAGGCATTCGAATCGAATCCGAGTGACGTAACGTAACGTAAAATCACTAAAATCGGAGCTAGAGCGTAAAAGATGCAGTGTCAAGTTCAAATTAACCGGTTAATTTCACAAATCAGAACGAATTTTTGAAACACCGGTTTTTTTATTAACCGGTTCTCAAACGATAATCGATTCAGGTTTGGGGTCAATGACCGAAACCGGTTTAAATATTAACCGGTTTCCAAGCACTGAATATCTGTGCTAGCTCTTAAGCAAACTTTGTGTATTAGTAGCGTAGTGCAGAGGTCTTTTGGTAAGTACTAAAACAATAATTATTAAATAGATTAATACCCCCCCCCCCCCATATAATGGCGAACCGTACTTTCATAGCTGCGGGCTCATTATGGTCGTGTTTATCGATGTGGATACACGCGGATAAAGCATCTGTCACTGTCTGACCAGTATTTAAATTCGAGAGTGACGGATGCGTTATCCACCGCGATAAAGGCCCAAGCGATTTTTTTTACGGCGAGGAGATGGCACACGAGCACACAGGCACCTGGGGCCTGTTTTATAAAGCTACAAATTACAATTTACAGGTTACAAGTTCCATTTGACACAACCTCGACCAATGACGACCAGCCATTTGAGCGGTGTTGCCACTGTTGCCAGTTTAGACGTAAGTGGGATTTGAGACCCATAGATATTGAATTCTCAAGAATAAAAACTTAAGACTGCCATCCTAAGACTTGACTAAAATGGAATGACTCTAGGCTAGTAATTTCTTAATGAAACTTAGCTAAAATCATCCTTATGCAACCAACTACTTAAAAAATATTGCGTCCGAATCGGCTTATCTATTTGGAAGCTACGATGCTACAGACAGACAAACAGATATACACGTTAAACTAAAACACCCCACTGTTTACGTTGGGGGTGAAAAAATCATTCACATACAAAAAAACTATATTGTCGGCTAGCTGACTAAATCAAGGCAAAACTGTGGCGTTATTTATGAAACGGGACTTTATTGTCGATGGCGCTTCCGCCATTGTTAAAGATGCTCCGATATAAATACAACGTCCCGTGACGCAGAGCGGCGTAAGCGCCATCGACAATAAGGTCCCTTTACATAGATAACGCCAAAATTATTATTCCAGTCGCAATAAAGACAATGTGACACCAGCGTTCAGCAGTCAAACAAACAAGTCTTAGATTAATCATGTCTGGCCGACTTTACTAATCTGGCTGGCTGGCTGGCTCTGGCTAGGTGAAACTCTTAAACAACTCGCTTTGCAGCTCGTCGATGAGTTATTCCCCGGTGAAACTAAGTTGTCCCGTCAGAGCATTATTAACATTTTACTGCACGTATTTTCAATTTGGTTGTAGTATCGTTGACGAATCAGCATAGCCAAAGCGGTCGGCGCCTAACTCTGCCATATTTTCACAACAAGCATATTTTCATAGTAGCGAATTTCCTCATACTTTTCTTTGTCTTCGTGTAGCGATTTTTGTATTGTTATTTAATGTTCAGTGATTTTTACTATTTGCATTTTATCCTTTCCCAATTATTCTTAGTAATTTTTCCCAATAGTAATTACATCGTAATACGTAGGTACGATAGGTTAAGTTCGTTTTTTTATCAGACTCGGAAGGCTAAAATAACCCAGAAATAGGAGCGCCGCTGAGCGGAGCTCCGTCGACTCTGTCAAATTAGATTAGGAAAAAAGTGCTTAATAAAATAAGGTACTGGTAATTTCATTATACATTAAAAGGCAATACGAAAAACGCTACATGAAGAAAAGCGAATAAGAAAATTCGTTACTGTGAAAAAATACTTGTTCTGAGAATGATCTACCAAATCATCAATTTCATCTATTTAGATAGTTAACTATTTAGATCTCGTGTCAAAGTCTAAACCTAGAAACTTACTAACTTCAATGAGCTGCTAAAACCGGTTTCTGAAAATTCGAGGAAGTTTATACTAGTATAAACGTGTTAACGATTGGCTAAAGCAAAATTCAGAACCGTTAATACCGGATAGAACCAGATTCTGTAATTAATATAACTTTAGATTAGGTTTAGGGTTTAGGTTAGTTTCGTTTAGAAAACTTGTTATAACTTGGAAACCAGTTCATGTGGGAAATACGAAGGTGAACCTCGTACAGTCGGGTTCATAAATATGTATACACTTTAGTACCTTGTCACTTTAATCGCTGTGATAATTCGTATATGGCAGTTTGAATATGACATTAAATAGACAAGGTACCAAAGTGTATACATATGTATTTATGAACTCGACTGTACTTAAATTATATCCCTTATGGAGAAGCTCAATCAGACGAAACGCTAGTCTTATTGGTAGTAAGTAAAAAAGTAAGGTGTGTGTGTGTGTGTGTGTGTGTGTGTGTGTGTGTGTGTGTGTGCGTGCGTGCGTTCGTGCGTGCGTGCGTTTTATTTAAAAGCAGGTTTTCTAGCGGTGCTTTTTAGCTAAGTTTCATGAAAATCAGTCAAGCTATTTAAGAGATATTAGCTCTGAGAGAAGGGTTCGCCATGATATCGGGTTTTTATTTTTTAAATAGTCAAATATTACGAACATAGGTACCCAAATCTGCCATACTAAGCTAATAAGCAGTATCCCAAATTTAATACCCAAAGCAGTTTTAACTCTCTACTGTTAGTAATAAGGTTGATATTGCTACAGGAGTTTTATCTGACATACTGCGTATTGGATTAGCAGGGCAGAAATATTTATCATAGATAAAGAATCTGCTTATTTTCTAAATAATCAGAAAAAACTAGATCAATACGACGATAAAATCCTAATCATTCCGGTTGAAGTAACAATGTCTGACCTGCCCCCTATTTCAACATCCTGTCAATGACAGGTGACAGGTGACATTTCAGTGTACATGGCGCAGCTGATATGAATCCCACTAATGTGAAAGCTTGTTAACTTTGCAATGTATACCAAATGATCACCTGTCACCTGTCATTGTCACGATGGTGAAATATGAGCCTGGTAAAAGTAAAAATATATTTCAAGGGTTAACATGCCTTTTGATGGGTTGACGGTTAGCGTTTTAATTTCGGTGGGCATGTTTACCCCTTTTTGAAAGGGTTAAAGATACGTTAGGGTTAAACAATGAATTTTATCTGTGTTACGACAGGGATAAAAAATAATTTCTTAATTAAATTTGGCTTATTGAGTATTTTGCAGACTTTAATGACATTAATGATAAAATGTATCTACGGTAGGCCCGAAGCTGCACACTTTTGTGCTTTGTCACTTTAACGTTATGTTTGAACCGCTGCACTAATCTTTCAAATGTTAATAAGAGAATAAATAAATATCAGGGGATAATCTCACATAGAATGGTGTGTGTAATGTTTAGTATAAAAACAAATGGTCTAATTTTCATTCTACATAATTTCGATCTCTATAATAAACCAACGATATAATAATCATGATGCATAAAACTAAATGCATAATTTCAAAAACTATAATCTTCATAAATTAAAAAATAAATATTTCTAACGGCTTTCACACGGTCACAGTTCTAACCTAACCTAACCTAGTTAGAAGAAATTGACTAAAAATGCATAATAACATGGTTTATGATAGTTATAATAATTGAGTGTTATGTTATTCGATCGTATGCCTGATGAAATTATACAATTGGTTTTTATGCTAAACGTTCATTATGCTTTTCGTATTAGTTAAATGAAATTATACAAAACGTTTTTAGACTAATTGAAGCGCACCCTATAGGATGACCTAGTCTCAAACTAAGCCCTAGGCTTGTACAGTCAAGGAATATAATTTGTGACCCACCTTAGGTCCAAAGTCAATTTGACATTCTACAGCAATAAGGTTGAGTTTCCTATCAATTACAAATGACTTGGCATCTCTATTGACAATGACATCTTCAAGCAGATTTTCTTTGAAATGGGTAGCAAATTAACTTCCGTGACCTTACTATTGGGCTAGGCTCTATACATGTAGAGAAATAAACACTTATAAAAATATTAACCCTGACCGGGAATCAAACCCAGGACCACTACCAACGAGGCTAACTGCGTCATTACAGAATGGAAACAAACTATTTTTTCTACGCCGCGCTAGCCTAGTTGGTAGTGACCCTGCCTATGAAGCTAGCGGTCCTGGGTTCAAATCCCGGTAAGGGCAGATACTTGTGTGATGAGCACGAGTATTTGTTTCTGAGTCTTGGATGTTTTCTATATATTTAAATTTCTCTATATAAGTATTTATATCGTTGTCTAGTACCCATAGTACAAGCCTAGAGCTTAGTTTGGGACTAGGTCAATTTGTGTGAGATTGTCCCCCGATATTTATTATTCCTTTGGAATAGTTATAACTATTACATACATAAAATCAAATCCCTCTTTGGCAATAATAGCAACTCCTTCTTTTACAGCTGAAATTTCATATTAATTCATATTCATATTTATTCATTGCTTTACACGGGTATTTATTCATGTCTACAAGGGCCAATCCGATTTTCGTAAGACCTAGCTAAGAAACACGCTTATAAACTAGCTTTCTTTAAAAAACCTTGTCCAAATCGGTTGATCCGTTTTTGAGCGACGATGCGATGTTAAAAGTCCGATCTCTATTTTATTGGGAGTAAAAATAAATGATAAAAGTTCCCTTAATGTAGTCTTTCTAAAACATTTTTTAATAAAAATCAAGGCTGATTTTTTTAGTTTTGTACATCTCAAACGGTCCGAGCGGCAAAGTTACGTCACTAATTTCGTCAACGATATATTTTTAAAGAATTACATCACTATCATAATATCGACCTTGAGTTTATTCCGCCGGAGAATAACAATGTTTCATGATCATGAATAATAAAAGAGGCAACAGCCTTAATTTTTTGCTTGAAAATGAAACAAGTAACAAACAAGAGTTGTAACATCCGACCTAAGAAGAGAGATAAGATAATGTTGTACATTTAAAACTAGAGATGGGCCGACTACGGATTTTGCCGACTGCCCAGTCGGCCGACTAATCGGTTTGCAATTTGCCGATTAATCGGCCGACTAGTCGGCAATGCCGATCGTAGGATTTTACTAAGTTCAGGTGAACTCGGAAACGTTCTTTTCGCTTAGTCCGTCGCGCTTTGTTACCTACCCCTACCATGTTTTGACCAGTTTTGTTTACGTTTATTCTGCACGACAAAGAAAACAATTAGAACCCTAATTATTATTATTAAAACGAACTACCTACTGCTTTTTATAACTATGTCGAAAAGAAAATCGCATGTGTGGACATTTTTGACGATATTTTCTATAGGCAATAAAGTGCCGAATATTCGGCATTTTTTGCCGACTAGTCGCCGACTAATCGTCGACTAGTCGACCCATCTCTATTTAAAACCTTTCTCTGTCAGTTGCACTGTCCCCGCCTTGAGCTGGGCCTCTATTCTAAGCGCTAAAAACCATATCGTCTTTGACCAGCGTCGCTATTATCTATGGAACAATTGTTTTCATTTTGTATGAGGACTCGCCTTCGACTGTCAAAATGAAAACGATTGCGATTGCGAGTGCGTTAGGCAATAGCCCCCTGAGGGCCCTGCCAAGATGCATTGCGCTAAATAGCGTTTCTATTCGTTTCGTTTTTAAACCAATCGCGTCACTGGTAGATCACGTGACTTTTCGTATCACGACATCTACCAGAGGGCTCAGACAAGGTGCACTACGCTAACTAACGTTTCTATTCTATTCGTTTTTAAACCAATCGCGTCACTGGAAGATGACGTGATACGAAAAGTCACGTGGTCTACCAGTGACGCGATTGGTTTAAAAACGAATCGAATAGAAACGTTAGTTAGCGTAGTGCATCTTGACTGAGCCCTCAGTAACGCGATTGGTTTAAAAACGAATCGAATAGAAACGCGAGTTAGCGTAGTGCAACTTGGCAGGGCCCTCTGTTATGGTATTGTTTTGAATTCGGCCGCCATTAACTATCAAAACGTTGACAATGCGGTAACAGGTCAAAGACAATGTCGTTTTTACCCGACTGCCGAAGGAGGAGGGTAATGTGTTTCACAGCCTATATATGCATGTTTGTTCCTTTGTGGCACTATAAAAACTAAACCCGTTGTCTGATTTAGATGATTCTTATGTCAATCGATTTGTCTGAATCTGGTGAGTGTCACTGAAGATATGACAGTAATCAAAATTCAATATGGCGGCAACCAGACGCCATATTGTGCAAATTTAAAAAAAAAGTCGACCATGTATGACGAGTGGGGTATCATTGAATAGGGATTTAAAAATCATCTTTAGGTTTCTTTCATCATTTTTCATTTAGGATTTATATCGATTTAAAGTTGGTTAGCAGCAGTCGGGTTTTGAAAGCTTGCTTTTTGTTAAAGTTATTACCGCCTAGAATAGAGAAGCTGTACCGTTCCACTATTACATTACGGTGTTTGTTTTTATTGACAACAGGAACTTTTTTTAAAAAGTGTTCTGAAAAAATCATTCTTAAAGAGGTTTGTTTCAAAAGCATTTTTTTTTTGTTTTTTCAATTATTATTTATTGAGAAAAAAATTGGTAGATTATACACCGAGGGGATCGATAAAGCACTGTTTTATGTCACGGGCGCGATATTGTATCCTGAGCAAATGAGGGACTGCAGATTTAACTCCCGCGCGTAGCAAGGGTGTTACGAGTTAATCCCTGAGCGAAGCGAGAGAATTAAAACAGAGTCCGGAGTGCAGCGAGGGATTCAAGCTCGCCCAAGACGAAAACAGCTTTATCCCAAAGGAGAATAATCTACTCTTCTCACCTTTTGTTTTATTTTTTTTGGTTTGCGTATATGGCTTGTAGTGGCCAGTTCGATTTTCAAATAAGTTCTTTTGCTGTAGGTTTCTATGGAACAATTTTTCATACGAATTCAAATCCCATTATTAGCCGATGGCTATAATGACTTACTTCAGGTGAGGTTTGCATGATATATAATTGGGCAATTTCAAGCATGTTGTGTGAAAAGAATATTATCAGTGTTTGCTACGCCCGCTTTGGACTAGTGATCGGAATGACGCCATTTTGTTTGTATCCGCATTACTTAGCACTATGTATGACGTATAGAAAAGACCATGCGGCGTTTAAACTCTTTAGCCATTAGCAGAAATTTCTTGTCCAAGTAAATAATGAACAAAAGAAATATAGTATGTTTTTGAGACAAGCCGACGCCTTGCTTTTTAGAACGACTTTAAAAAAATATGTTCTCAATTAGAATGTTTCAGAATCAGTTGGGCCAGTAAAAAAATATCAGAAGGGTTATTATTATTATTATGACATAGTTTTTAGCAGTTTTAAAAACAAAACTATAGCAGTTTTACAATTGTGAGTTTCCTTGTAGGTACTAATAATAGTACATAATACGGCCATTGAAATAAAGATCTAGTGCAAAGGAAGTAAAGTGGAATTTCTTTTGTTTTTATGACTAATGATGACCAAATTAGAAAATTGACTTTATTTCATTTACAATAGATGCATATTCCGTTGACAAATTTCGTTGTATGGTAGGCCATAGGAGGATACACAGTCATCGATCCGATGATTTACGATGCAATCTGCTAAATTTTAACCCCCGATGCAAAAAGAGGGATAAGGTTAACTAATGCCCTAAAATAGAAACGACTTTGGTACACTTATCTCTACATAAGGCATTGTTCGACAAAAATGGCGACAATTATACTATTACGAGTAATTAATTATAAAAAGAACATAACAAAAATGTGAATTTAGTGCTAATGTTATAAGTTGAAAGCGTTCACAAAATAGGATCTCTGACCCATCATAGAACTGTGTCACAGTGCCTATATAAATCAAACTGTTAGGAATTTAAACAAAATATCACTGTGACACAGTTATTTGCGGGTCAGTGTTAAAAATCGGCCATATTATTAAGCGGATATTACACAAGGTTACCTAATCTATTGATCTTAAATACCGATATGTTATGGCCATGGCGTTGCGTGTGTGTTTACAATTTATTACAAAAATGGTAGACTTCATTTCAGCGTGGAGAAGGCAAATTAGCCCACATGCTACCAGGGCCCCTATTCTAGGCGGTAAAAAACATATTGTCTTTGACCTGGGCCGAGATTCTAGTCGGTAAAAACCAGGGCTTGGATTATAGTAGGTAATAGTAGTTTACGTGACGGTTGCGTTATGACAGACATTAGAACATGAGTGTAGTTGATGAAACGATTGCATACACTATCCGGTGTCATATCGCTTGTCCTTATTGGTCATTAGGCCAATTTGCCCACCTTCAAAATGAAAATTATTTATTTAAACGTGTCGGTAATTTGGAGTGAATCCACTATCGAAAATCGCTAACTTGGCGTTATGCATCTTGACTAAGGCCTATTAACCATGTAAACCGCACATCATGCGCACGCTTTCGTCAAGTGACGATTGCAGACGAACGCTTGCACCTTGTGTAGAAACCTTCAAAACTGTGTCCACGGAGCGGCAACGTCGAGTCAGCCGTTCGTCATGTCATGTTGCCGCTCCGTGGACACAGTTTTGAAGGTTTTTTCTACGCAAGATGCAAGCGTTCGTCTTGCAATCGTCAATTGACGAAAGCGTGCGCATGACGTGCGGTTTACATGGACAATAGGCCTAAGGGCCTCGTTTAAAGTTTATCGCGGGTAAAGACAACTACTAAAAGAAAATTGACCGACTTTGACATCAAATTTTATTTTATTTCAACAAGGAAATACCAATTGACAAAACAAGGAAACGAGAGAGAAACAGTAAAATTGTAATCTCCACAGTCAAGTCAATTAGATTCAGGCTGCGCCCTCCTTTTCCCGGGAAAGCCCAATTTGAATATTTTAAGGAGAAAATAGACTATTTTGGCGTATTACAGTCAATTGGGATTGGTAAATTATTTAACAAGGGTAAAGAAAATTTATTTATACGATTATAGGAACATGAACTAAGCCAGTTTCAAACTGTGTTTAAGAACAGTAAAACCTTCTGGTTTATTCTTGATTGCATCAAAATTAAAATAATACGTATGAAACGAATAAAAGTACTAACCGAATTTTTAAAAGTTATTTAAAAAGATTTGAAAAAAAAAACAACTAGTAATTAACTCTCGTACACGTACAAGTTTTTTACTCATATATTTAATTGGATACCTACCTTTTTTTTTAATAGTGGAGATGTTGGCGAAATATCAAGCTTTAAAGTGTAATTTTTGTCCCCGCCGCACTCTACCAGTTTACGTTACATTTCGGTATGTGAAAAAATTCACGATAGTACACCTGATCCTACTAATGTTATAAATGCGGAAGTTTGTGTGTTCGTTTGCTAGTTTGTTACTCCTTCACGCCCTGTCTGGGCGGATTAGGATGAAAATTTGAATGAAGATAGGATAACAAAAAGGCTTTTTAGGGCGAAAATTTAAAATTTCTCGAGGGAATACCGATGCGGGCGAAAGCTAGTAGGTAAGTACTCGTATATATTACGAAGGCCTTTAAATTAATTATTATCCTCCTTTTTATTTACTGTTACATTTAAGGACCTTTTTTTTAAATAGCAGTCATCGTTATATGTTGGTATGGCTATATGACCATTTTTATTAACAAACAGTATTAAAATGCATGGAAGCCCGGGATTACACCTGTACGTTATTACGTAAGTTTGAAACAAAGCTTTATGCAAGAGAGAGATGCAGACATTTGCCACTCACTCTTACCCATAGTTGCGTCTCAAAACTTACGTAGTAACTTACAGGTGTAATCCCGGCCTAATACATACTTTGGGCGCATTGGCCTTTTTTTTATTTTTTTATAATATATTTTTTATTAATATAACCTTCTATAGGCTCAGGGGCAATAGCCAGGATGCAAACGAAACTAAAGTTTTATTTTCTATCGCTCAAAATTTATGATATTAATGACAGTTGACCACGTGGTTTATCGTAACGCACGAGAATGTCATCCCATACATTTTGAGCGATACAAAAGAAAAACATTAACCCCCTTACTAATAAACGTTGAGTAACGGTGGTATAGCTATACAATGTTTTGTCCTTATCTGTCAAATTCAAATGTCACAATGACAGATAAGGACAAAACATTGTATAGCTATACCACCGTTACTCAACGTTTATTAGTAAGGGGGTAAATAATTAGCGTTTATATTTTGGCAAGGGCTCCAGTTTCAAAGTAACAACGTACACAATTACTTCAAATTAGGGATGTGGCGTTGCTGGTATTTTACCGTATCGCTACCGATAACAATTTGCTTTTCCAAGAATCGCTAACAGACGGCAATTTTCCAAATTTAATATTTTCATACTAGCATGTTTTCTTATATACATATAATGTAAAGTTTGAGTAACAAAGCACTTTTAAATGTCAAATAATGATGTAGATTTTTCTCTAATCGTAAATTACCAATTAAAACCAAAATTACTGTACTAAATTAAACATAAGTTGATTTTATCAACAAAAAAAAAACTCGGTTGCGTACTGTACTGTAAAATAAATATAAAGATAATACGAGTATTAATGCACGTTTCCTTTTTAATAAAACAAGTAATAAATAATAGAAAAAAACATTGAAATAGGTAATTGTATATTAAATGTTACCAAATCTTGGGAATTTTTCCGGTAATACTGGGTTTATTAATACCAAATGATATTTTACTTGTAACGAGTTTTCTACGGCACACTACTCCAATTATAGCGAAAGCTCTAGGAAATATGGGAATCTACCTCTCAAAGACACCAATTAATCATAATAAAAGCGCTTAACCGCCTCAGTTTGCTACATTCTGACAACAATGCAAAAACCAGGCCAACGCAAACTTTATCCAAGCACTGCATCCGACATTTTCAGTATACACCAAAACTGGGCTAAATTTCACTTCACTTAAGCACTACCAACATAACACTACAACTATTCCAAATTTACGTCTATGGTAATTAAAAAAAACAAGTGAACGCGAGGCGGGAAAATGATTTAAATGTCAGAACGGTTTGAAAATAGAGCGCGACCTTTTCCCGTGGAGTCGTCTGGCTGACTGCCGGCCGTTGGGTTGCCAGGGTTCAGCGGCCCATTAAATGAGTGAAATTGTATGTTTCTCGGGGAATTATCGGTTTGGGCCGGAGTTTTACAGGTAGCAGCTGCTTTTTTTAAAACCCATACTTCATATTTTTAGTATCAAGACAAGAGTAAAGATGTATTTTTATGCGTTAAATAATATCGGAGCGGAGATTTTAAAGATTTAAATATTAAGTGCGGTTGCCGAGTTAGAATAGTGCCACTCCATGTCTTCCCGTGGACGTCGTAAGAGACGACTACTGTCGGAACCCAATATTCAAACCGCGGATAGATAGGCTTACTTCGGATTGAAATTTGACACATTTTGTATGGGCAAATGTCAAATTTTAACCCGTAGTAAGGCTTATCTATCCGCGGTTTGAATATAGGGTTTGGCCGTAAGGGAATAAAGGCTTGTAGTACTGTTAGGCGATGGGCTTGCAACCTGTCACTAATACGCTGTTAAGTAGTACTTAGCCTAATTGTGCAAATTGTGGTTATAGAAATATCAACAAGTTTTTAGAGATGTTTGTAATTCTGTAGCTCTGCCTACCCCACTCTGGGAACGAAGGCGTGAGATTATTTATGTATGTAAGTATTAAGTTTTTAGTACAAAAGTACGCCCAAGTATGAATATTTAAATATCTCGGCTCCGATGCACTTAGGAGTATTACATTTCATAACAAAATAATATGTTTATTTATAATAATTCTATTATAATTTACCACTATTACGAATGGCCGCTCCCTTTGAAAATGTATGAAATTTACAAATGACAACACTTTTACCCAAACCCCTTTGTATGGATTTTGACAGCTACGCTACTTAAGCGTCTCTTCACAATCCTATTAAAGAAAATGTTTATGTTGAGACCAAGAGGTATGAGTTAGTGAGTGACCTTTAGCTGGATGGATTACCTCTCCCTAATCCAGAATTAACCGGTTCAATGTTCACGGCTTATAACTCTTTCAGGGAGGAAGGGTCTTTATTGATGGCCGACCCGTAACGAAGGTGAGAATGTTAAATGCCGCTCGATGTTTTATTTAAACTTCGTTTTTAACCAACTTCAAAAAAAGGAGGAGGTTGTTAATTCGTCGGGTTTTTGTTTACTAGGATTATAAAGTACAAACAGCGGAAATTATGTCCAACTTATATCACGGTTTTTTTTTTCGAAATCGACGGAAGGAATATACTGTAGCACTAACACTAAGATATTTTCGAATCGCTTTTACTTTTCGAAAACGAATTCTTTAGGCCTAGCCAAAATGCAAACGCTGCTTAGGTTTCTGTTTTCTATCGACTCGAACTGGAGTTGACATAAAGAGGTTGACGCGATCTGTCATTCTATACATTTTGTCGATTTTCGAACATCGCTAACTTTGCGTTATGCATCTTGACTAGGCCCCGTGAATACATACATTATGTAGAAACAACCCCTAAAATAGGTTCATATTTCAATACAGTAATACGTTTGCTTCGCTACTCGATGACTATACGAAAGTCAACGAGAAAAAAAAAATAGTTTTCCCATAGTATACTAGTAGTTTGTAATTGTTTATGTGCAATAAAGAGAGTGCAATAATGCACTAATAATAGTTCCTTATTGCATTATATTATATTATACATTTACTTATCAACTTTGATGTTGGTACAGTTTTTCAATTATATAATTTTGATGTCACAACAACAACAACAAAAACAACAACAAAACGCATAATTTAAATCTAACCCTCTAGTACTAAATACGGACACAGGTGACAGGGCGCTGATTCCAATCGCCTACACATTTTCTCGATGACTGTACCGCACGTGAAATCCAACAGTGACACTATGCAAAAAAGGTTTTCATAAAAAAAGTTAATTCTTTTTAATTGCAATAATGTCACTATGCAAAAAATAAGCAAACTGTTCGTGCTCGTGACACTGTCCGTCAAGTTTTTCTCTGTCGCATTCAAAGAGAGTTTGCTATACGCTACGCCGTAGCACTGCACTGGTAGTGGATTTTTGTAGCAGATAATTAAGCGCATTCCACTTGGTTTTGACCGTTATAACGTGTTAAACCGCTATTATTATTACCGCAATTGTATTTTTTATTACCCGACTGCCAACGGAGGTAAATATTTCCGATCTGACGCTCTATTCTACCCGGCAAAAACATATTGCATTTGACGTGTTACCGTATTCTTTTTAACTCCGCTATTACTATAGAGTAAATTAGAGCAATCGTAAGGGCGCGTACACATAGCGATCCGTTTTACAGGTCCGTTATTTGATGGCGTATGTAGTTGTATGAGCGAATTCACACCCAAAACAGTATTCTGGATCCAGTAAAAAAGAAGAGTACAAGGTGAAAAGATCCGTTAAAACGGATCCTGTAAAAACGGACGTTCTATGTGTACGCGCCCTAACATTGAAGACACGATAACCATGTCAAAGGCATTATTGTTTTACCGCGTAGAATAGAGGCCCTGTATATGAACATATGTATAGATTCTAATATAGACTTACTTTATTTCCAATTGTAAGTTCAAGGGCAAGGTCAAAGGTCATGCATAATAAATTAAAAAGACAGTCACCTTTATTAGCTTTCCAATACAATATCTAAAGCTGAAAGCATTGTTGTGGAAACATCGGTGAAATTCCATTAGCACGTTGCACGCCTATCGGGTCTGATATTAATGGAATTTACGAAGTTCGGCGCTGAATTATCGAATGGAATTAGTATTTTGTAAGCGTGAGATCTGCTATTATTGACCTTGACCTCGGTATGTATTGTCTGAGTATCAGGATCGGGTTTTATAAAGATTAGTTCAAGCATCACTTTGGTGATAGTGCAATAAAATGAAAAAATGAGACCTTTGATGTGAAAAAAAAGTTAAGTGAGCGTAAAATTGAGCTCATTATAAGTATACATTTTTTTATGACTTTTTAAGCAGTTTAGTTTATTGGCATTAACAGAATTAGTCTAAATATGTAAAAGTAGTAAATTAAACTATTTAAACACTATATTTAAAGTCGAGACATGCACAACATGCACTTCAAACGCACTGAAAGACAAAGCAACGCGTGCCTGTTCGCCGACGAGTTATTTCATAGAATAACACGGCATCTCTGAATGATGCATATGAAAGTTTAAGCTTCATGCATAGATATGAGCTCTATTACATGTCAAAATAACCTGCGAGAAAGTTAGCGTGTACGAGTACGTCATGCAAGAAAGTTTTGGAACTGTGAGCATAGAATATGATTTTTATAGTAGAGGTATACAGAAGGCACTTTTTACTGATATCTACTTTACTATGTGCTACCTTCTTTCGCATAATTAGTTTTAAAATAAATAAATAAATATCAGGGGACAATGTCACACCAATTGACCTAGTCCCAAACTAGGCTCTAGGCTTGTACTATGGGTACTAAATAGACCACGATATAAATAGTTATATAGAGAAATATATACTTAAATACATAGAAAATATTCATAACTCCGAAACAAATATTCGCGCTCATCACGCAAATATCTGCAATTACCGGGATTTGAACCCGGGACCGCCAAGACAGGTATCGGTAAATATTAATTATAGTTATGGCGATATAGTACATACATATCGTATTGCGAATGGATTAGCGGGAATACGCCTGGCGCTATAAGAGTCCCTTCCGAGCCACAGCCTGCGCACACGCGCCCCTTCATTTGTGTAACACTAGTTACTACGTAAATAAATCAAGTACTTTATATTTGAGCTTCATTGGTTTTACCGAAGACAGTCTACGGATATCAATATTAACCCTTACATTGGTAAAAAAAAAGTCGTGAATTCAAACCCTATTTGATTTGAAATCAGCATAAAAAAAAGCAACAAAAACATATAAAAAAGTGAACATTATAGTATGTGCATTATTAGCAGAGGTCGGAATAGGTAGTGCTTATTAACCTAAACTTGATGCATCTTCATTCAATAACGTATTCCCATCTCACTCACGCATGAATGAACATGAGTCAAGTTTAGGTTAATAAGCACTACCTATTCCGACCTCTGATTATTAGATACATTGCCAATTTAAGGGCTAAACTCGCAAAGTGTGAGGGCTCCTACGGAAAAAGAGGCACATCTAGGTACAATATGAATTGTATTGCACTTTCAACCTTATTATAACCTTTGAGAGTTTAATATGCTTCTATGAATTAATTGCACTTGTGCCGTTTCTCCGTAGGAGGGCTGAATAGTAATTCTACATAGTTATTAGTATCCAATATAGTAACAGAATACGAATAAAAAATTCCACTCCCGTACACTTTTAGGTGCAAAGCTATAGTCCATTCGCTTAGATAGGTGCGACACTATCTAAGCGAATGGACTATACATGTACGGTTCTCTGAGTTTTTACACGACTGCCCAAAAAAAGGAGTGTAATGTTTTCAGGGTTCATGTTTCTATGTATGTATGTATGTGAGTTTCTTTATTCCACTATAACTTCTAAATCCCTTGACCGATTTAGATGTGTGAGGTATCGTTAGAATCCTTACGTCATCCCGGGTGACATAGGATACCTAAACTCTTAAAATTGAAATAACAACAATGGCAAAATGACAATTATTAACATATGTAGGTATATCGACGACAGTGTACAAAATGCAGTCGGGTTTTTAAAGCTTGCTTTTCATATAGTTATTAACCTAAACTATCCGAGTCGCTTCTGCCCAGCCCATCTTACTAGTTCGCTCCGCTCGCTCTCTTATTACCTATAACATTATGTAACTATAAGTATTTGCTTTTCTACACATTTTCATTTATTCTTAAGTTTTATTTTCACAAACTTAACTTGTTTTATAACTCTTAAAAGCCTGATTCCTCTGGGATATCAGCAGTAAATTTAATGTTGTGTAAAAGTTAAACCGACAATAAAAGTAACGGTTGGCCGCCAGGGACCGCTATGTTACTGGAACAATTTACGAGTAGAATGTATTAAATAAAATCTTATTTGTACTAAAGTTAAAAAATACCGTATTAATTGTGATACTTTTACAACTGATTACCCTTAAAGGGCCCAAACTATTTTCATCAAACTTATCTAAGAATTAGGTCAGAATCGGCCTGATGAACTAGCTTTCTATTTAAAAAAACCGGGCAAGAGCATGTCGGACCATGCTCAGTGGAGGGTTCCGCACCGAAGCCGTTACTACAAACAAATTAGACATCGCCACAAACTTAACTTTGCCGTTGGAAAACTGTTATCCCCATACATCGACATAGGTCGCGGTCAGTTTACCAACACCGCAAATAAGTTTTCGGTAGGTATAAACATTTAAACCGTTTGTAACTCAAGAACCAATGAAGTCTACTTAGTCGTGATACTTTTCCTACTAAATTCATTATATGCGCTTTCATTTCAGATATTTTTCAGATTTTTATTATTTGTAATTTTGGCTGTAGGGGGGGGGACACTTGACTCTAACAAAAAATTGCGCTTTAAAGCTTAATATTTCATAAACGGATACCTTAATCGTTTTTTTTTTCACAAATCCGCAATGTATTTGAAAGACCTATCCAACGACACCCCACACTATGGGGTAGACGAGAAAAAAAAAATACATCCCCACGTTACGTGTAAATTTTTGTCAAGATTTTTTTTACCACTTTGTTGGCGTGATTCATATGTATATTCATGCCAAATTACAGCTTTCTAGTACTAAGAGTCGAGAGTAAGAGGACGGACATGGCGAAACTATAAGGGTTCCTAGTTTACTACGGAACCCTAAAAACGCTTCTGAATTGGTTCATACGTTTAGCAGCTTCAATGCAAAGGACACGCAAGTACACAAAAGAAACGATTTTTTAAACTTGACTTCGTACGTTACTCTTCCTTTTTTAACCCATTAAGTGATTAATTTCCAAAAATCCCTTCTTAATGCTACCCTAGGATATACGAGGAATATTGCCTCCAAATTTCAAGTCCTTAAGTCACTCGCTCTTTAAGTCCAAGTAAGCAATGTTCCTTAACTCTCACTGCTGGGCAAAGACCTCCCTCCTTTCCTTCCACATAGCCTTATCTTGGGCATTCTCCCACCAGTCTTGATTGAAGGCATCAGGGTCATCACGCTAACGTTGCCTTGGTCTGCCGCGACGCCGAAGCCTATTTGGTACACATTTTAGCCCACGATTCCTCCGGCATCCAACAGACCCCTTCCATGACTGAACTACTACATAAATATTTCCTGCCAAAAGATTTAAAGTATTACTGACTTCCTTGAGGTCGTCTCCTTGAAGGAATCCAGTTCGTCAAGCGGTTCTAATTTGACTATCATTCAGATGAGGGTGTTTAGTCATCCTATTACCAGGAGCATGTTTTATAAAGCTACAAATTATAATTTATAGGTTACAAGTTTGCATTTGACACAACCTCGACCAATAACGAAGACCTGTAAAATTGTAGCTTGTAGCTTTATAAAACGTGCCCCAGGAGTTTAGAACCTGTAAGGGTCTGTTCTAAACTGACTTACGGCCAGACAGATGTTAATTGAAATACTGCCCGATCAATGCTCTGTTGCCGAATTAAGAGACCTTCACGTGGACTTGACCTACTTATTAACCTAATAAATCTATTATAGCCCCATTAAGTTCGTTAATTTGATGTGGAGATTGTGCCGAGTTAATTTGGGCTTGAGTTACCTACTCACTTTTTAAACCCTATCTGTGTATCTATGTCTCTCTGTGGCCATTTAATAACTTTTAAATGGATTGACTGATTTGGACGCGGTTTTTTTTTACAGAATATGGGTTAGCTCTTGACTAACTCTTGCCCCGGGAGGACAAAGATTTTGTCGACGATGAAGCGAGTTCGAGAAGATGCCTATTCATTCACCCCAGCTTTTAATTGGTTCGGATTGTATGCACTCAGAACTACAGACGCCGGAAACGCATTCCACTCTTTTGCAGTAGGTACAGTCGGCCAAAAATGTGGTCTACCACCCTACGGTTGAAGTTCATTTGCACGTCATGATACAACAAGTTCGATATTCTCTTGCAATAATATTATGACAGTGACAAGTGTCAACCTTCGTTCGAAGAGGCGGAATTTCAACCAGGTACGGGTGGAATGTTGCAGTGCGTCTCGAATAGTCTAAGCTAGATGTCACGATATTTTTAGTTCATTTAGCTACGATAAAAATAATATCTATAAATAAAGGTTATAGTAATACCAGCTACTTCATTTGTAATTAAATTAATAACTTAGTTTTTTTATGGCATGAGGCACACTCAGGCAACCTGATAGTAAGTGGGATCTGTGACCCATAGACATTTGCATTCTCAATACTATAATCTTCAGATTGCAATCCTAAGACCGCAATTGCATTGCTAACCCTGACGACTAAGACGGAATGCCTCTATACTTTACTAATAATTTCACCGCCGGTTGTTTTATCCCCACGCTGGGACACAACAATGCGAAAACTGCTTGGCGGTGGCTTAAAGGATAAGATGATAAAAAAAAAAAGATGTTTATTCAGTAAGTAGGCCGCACGGGCACTTTTACACGTCAAAAATCTACCAGCGCTTCGCAAGAGACCACTGCTGAGAAGAAACGCCGCAAGAAACTCAACAGTCAGTCGTTTTTTAAAAATTACTTATACAATTATAGAACTTAACCTAGCATTATATAAAACAATGAATTTAACATTAAAATATATATATCATGCGTAGTTGAGTAGGAAAATGTGTCAAAACTCAGTATGTTCAGATGAACTCATAAATAGTAATAATAATAATAATTAAATATATATATACACTAGCTGACCCGGCAAACGTTGTTTTGCCATATAAATAATTTAGGGGTGGACTACCCCTAACATTTAGGGGGATGAAAAATAGATGTTGGCCGATTCTCATAGATACCGGATAAGCACAAAAAATTTCATCAAAATCGGTCAAGCCGTTTCGGAGGAGTATGGCAACGAAAACTGTGACACGAGAATTTTATATATTAGAGATATACTTACCCATGACGGTGCAAAACAACCACATAGTTTTGATACATTCTCCTACAGAAACCGTGTCCCCTAGACAATAATTATACCTACAATGTTTACATATTTTCCTGACTAAGCTATTACTAAGTTATTAAGGTGTTTAATTTAGGCCAAGCATTTTTATCTGTTAGGTAGTCCTCGACCCTATGATAAGCTTTCGACATCAACGACTTTTTCAAGTAATTTTTAAGTGCTGGAAATGATAACTTTAAAACTTCGTCAGGTAATTTATTATAGAAATGAATGCATTGACCAACAAATGATTTATATAGGTACCTTACGGACACGAAATTTTTTAATAGCAATTTTATTTTTATTGGTTGTAGCGATCCGGACGGACCCTGCACAAGTTCCTACCACCACTTTATTTATATTTCCTAGAATGTACAATCAACCAATTTGATTTCTTCGTCAGTTAAAGTGATGTTGACAACCAAAACGTAAGAGACCTCCTATGATTTGTTTACAACGTCACTGTGACAAACTCCATAGTGGCCTAGAAATCGAATTAATTGCATAAGACTAAATTTGTATAACGCATCCATAAACCGATTAAAATATTCCGCAAGTGACAGCCCTAACTTAGGGCGCGGAAGACAGCGGGGCGTAGCGGGGTGAAGGGGGAAGTAGGTATTTAAAACGCGGCATTTGGGGCCTTAGTAAAGGATATTCGCTTCTACGTGTAGTTATTGTTTATTCTTATGCTAATTGATTGTACTATCTATCAGCCCAGTCGAACCCTGACCTTACGTAGTACGGTGTCACAGTGACGTTATAAAACAATTTGTTTGACACTACTTAGGACTTGAATCATAGCGTCACTGTGGACTTGACAGAAGCACGTGGAGCTAACCCACAGAATAAGAACATATAGCATATAAACCGTACTATAGGACGTACTTTGCGTCAGCTATCTTTCTCTACTTTTTAGATTACGTATTACATGAGAAAAAATTAAACAAAAAGTAGGCTGTTTTTTCTTCTTTAACTGTCATTGTCACAAGGTTTTACACAGGGACTTCTTTGTCCTTCCTATAGGAAGGATTTGTCTTTCCTTGTCTATAGGTACAAATACTATAGGTGCTTATAGGTCCAAATCACGCTTTACTTGTGACGATGTACCAAATAACGAAAGAACAGCTATAGATTCATCTCTTTCCAACTCACTATGAAAACCATAAGTAAAAAAAAGTGAACAATAATGTATTTTCTGCTTATTTAGTACGGTTTCTATGCCTTTAGTCGTTATTCTGTGAGCTAACCCCATGTGCTTCTGTTTAGTCCATTAGAGAAAATTCTAATGGACTAAAATGGGAAAAATGGAAGTGTCTATAAATAACTCGACATTGGCGAAATACTCCTTAACAGGAGTGAAAGCCATTAATTAAGAATAAAAAAAAAGTCACTGTGTCACAGTTCTTTGGTGGGTCAGGATTTCAATTTTGCTGATACTGATAGTACGTGACGGAACACAATTTCTACGGACAAAGAGCCCGCAGATCTCCATAAAAATAGTTGTCAATATCCGACCTAGATTCTAGATATCTAGAATATTCGAACTCTCAGCTTGCAGGCGTCTCCCCGTTAGCATGTTACCCGGTTCAGAGTGCTTTGCAATCCCGTTTGATCATCCGCTATCAAAGACGTGCTTAGTGTCGCGTCTGCTTTAGAAAATGGTGATTTGAAAGATGAGCGGATTAATTTTCCACTTGGTAACAATGATATTTTATATTAAGATACGTTATGCTCATACGCATTCAAAACCCGTGACCAATTACTGACAGAGACAAAGACTACAATCCATAGCGAACGCTATTGTTAGAAAGAGATAAATAGATAAAAAGTAAGGCAATTTGTCTTCCTTTTTGAGGAATGTTTTTGCGCGCAGATGACGTATCTTTATATAAAATATAATTGGTTGGTAAGCGTTTTTAACAGAAAATATCGATGTTTTTGCAGAAAAACCTTGCTTTTTGGAAATTTAGTGCAAGTTGTTAACAATTTCCAGAATAGGGAGACCGGTGTTTGTCTGATTTTGTTTAGTTCTTGAAGTCATCTGTCCATGTGTGTCTCACACAGTCAATACTGACTTACTTTGTAACATTTTTTTGTATTTACTTTCCCAGGTGCGTGTTGGTGTACGGTGGGTATAACGATAAAACAAAAACAAGACCAAGTGCGGGTAGTTCGTAAAACTCGCTCGCAACAAAAATAAGCACCAGCCCTCTTAAGATTTATAACATTACGTTATAATTTATCTTGCTTTCTCATAAATGACAATGCGACCAATGATATTTTATATTAAGATACGTCATCTGCGCGCAAAAGCGTTCCTCGAAAAGGAAGGTAATTGCCTTACTATCGTTCAGTCGCGCCGTGGCCGCTGACACGCACGCGTCAAAAACAGTATAGTTTTATTACCGAAATACAAAAAATATAAATCATAAAAAATGCCGTCTTATGTTTTTTGAGGCTGCCGAAATTATACTGTAACTATAAAAGGAAGAAAGGATGTCTCATTTCATTCGTAAGTACCGTAAATATTTTTTACATTTTGTTTTACATCACCATACTTTGTTTAATTTGCACCGGTGGCGTCACTGTCACCTGTGAAACATGAGATACACGATTAGATATCGCATCAGTGCGATAAAGACGGGTAGTTATATGGCAGCCATGAGCGGGCACGCCGCGTCATTCGGATACGCAATTTGAAACAACTATTTATCTCTTTCTAACAATAGCGTTCGCTACGAATTGCCGTCTTTATCTGTAGAAATATTGCAACGTAGCAACTGTCAGTAATTGGCGACGGTTTTCGAATGCGTTTAGTATGAGCATAACGTATCTAAATATAAAATATCATTGCGCTTGTGTTGGTTTACCTACACGGTGGGTATTCCGGTAAAACAAAAACAAGACCAAGTGCGGGTAGTTCGTAAAACTCGCTCGCAGCAAAAATAAGCACCCTCTTCAGATTTATAACATTACGTTATAATTTATCTTGCTTTCTCGTAAATGACAATGCAACATATATTTTTTTCATGAATGCGCCGAATCGAACGGCACGAAACAGGCGCAACCGGCACAGCTGGGCTTGGTACTAATGGATAACGCCGCCATATTGGATCCAACTCTCTCGGCTCGCGACGAGAGCATTCATGTAAGGGTTGTACGTGACTGGGGCGGGGGAGGGTTATATAGTTGTTTACGCGTATACAACTCAGTGATGCCAACTTTTAATTTGAAAATGCTGTTTTTTTTCTATTGCAATCCTTAGGTAGTGTGGGCAAATACCACCGGCTGACCCTGGCCAACGGGATTGCTGTTGATGATGATGTTCCTTGATCTGTCCCGGAAGGCCTAGGCACGGGTACGAAGCGATAATCTTGGCTCCCAGGGATTGTTGACGTGTGAATTGAAACACTGAAGTTAATCTGAAGTTAATTGACTACGTTTAATCAATAACTCAACTTTAGAATTACAAAATGATTTGATTTGCGTCCGGCACGCTGTGAATTTGACAGGGAGCGAAGTATAAGTATGATCTTGACTTAAAAACAAAGACAGCTCTAGTTCTATAATACCATTACTAAATTCCCTAGCTAGTCTATGCTATTAAGGCGGCGCTACACACCAATTTCCATGAACGTTTAGCGGGCCTAGTATGGCTGCGTCTATATCGCGTGTCAAATGTGGATAAAGCATCCGTCACTCTCGTACTTATTTACGTGTCAGAAGGTGACGGATGCCTTATCTACACTTTGACACGCGATAAACGCAGCCATATAAGGGCCCCAGGTGGGTGTTATATACTTTAAAAAGAAACTCGATGCCAGTGGAATATTATGTTAATCTGATAATGGCGTCAGAAGGTGGCAATGGGCTACTTGGAGTTAAAAGATAATTGCCACATGCAAAATTTGTGTAATTTAAATTAGAGGTAGGTAACCTTATCTATCTGTGGTTGGAATATCGGGAACGGACGGAATCACTATGCATATGTCACAAAAACTACATTTATGATAGGAATTTATTTAGTAAATATTAAGTAATGTACATTAAATTAGAAGGCAATGCAGGATTCTGTAATAAATTAAGGAAATGGCTTATTGACAATTCTTTCTACGACTTTAATGAATTCATCTTAGACTAACGAATTATAAAATGACATTTTAATTTCAAATTGTGTAATATATAACTTATTTTCAATATTATCTAAAGTACCAACTATAATGCAACTAACTATAACATAACCAAAGTTTTGTAATTATTTTGACATGTAATATTTTATAATATTATAAATAAATGAGTATGAGTATGAGAATGAGTATAATTGCTGTTATGGTATGGTTATTATAAAAAGAATTACCTGTAAATTCGTCGATGATTTTCAACAAATCCATGTCTTCGGTGATCGTTTATTCGGCAACTTGGATAACGCAGAACTCGTTGAAAGTTTCAGCAGAGTTTAGTAATTTTTAGCTAGCGAAATATTAGATACTATGTTTCACCGTCACTTTCCCAGGTTATTTAACGGTTTTTAAAAACAAATCCGAAAGCGTGATTAAACTGACGTAATTTTAATGATCCCTTCCTCCTTACAAACAACAACTGCGCGCCAGAATTACACATAATTATGCAATATAAAAATACAAAACAACTACGACTTAAAACAAAAAAAAGTCATATCATCCAACAATCACGAGTGAGTACTTTATTTGTTTCCTCAGGGTACCTGTTATTTTATTGAAAAACCTTTCAAAGAAAAGATTTTCATTTCATCGGAAGGCATTTTTCGCCGCATTAGTATATTTTTTCTTTTTTTTAGTCACAATTCTAACCTAAAATTGTTTAAGGTATCCTGAAAATAACATGTCATCAGCAGAAAATAAAGTAAATTAGATGAGATGATACAATCGATTAAGTGAAATTCGATAAAATGTTACACTACTAAATGTATCGGTAAACTATAAAAGAATTTGCAAAATTCTAACGAAAAGAGAATAAACTAACGCTAAACGCTAACGTATAGTTGATATTTAATGTTTGAAGTATGATAAATTTATCATCGGAAAATTTATAACCGGGCCAAAATATAGTTTGAATGTAGATGTGGTCCTGAAGGATTACTTGCAAAGAGTCTCGATACATCAAAGTGTTTGAAAATTGCAATAAGATAGGTATAAGTTTCAGTGTGTATATGGGTCTATATCGGATGGCATAATGATTGTTTGGTTGAACATCATTCGGTCGAAAACGGTTTTCACAATTGAAAACGTATTTCTTTTTATTGTTATAAAAAAACTAACCTAACTTAACGAAACTACACAATAGATGTTTATTAAAATGTTAAAAAACGTCAGTGAAAAAAAAACGCACAAAAAACTGTGAATTAGAAGCAATTGAATCTGGCTACGTTGCAGACGCGCGGTGTGGAAATTACTGAATTTGGTTCGTGTCTAGCCGGTAATAGATGCTGTATTGCTCGAGTTATGGTCATGGCATTCAATACATTATTCTTTGATGAATGATTCTTTGGCGTATTCAAGGACATCTTTGCTTAAATGAAATGGAAACTACCCCGCGGCTCTGCATGTTTTTACATTAAAAAAAGAAGTCAATCATTATTTTTGCTAATATTTTAATGTCTAATAAAAAAAAGAAAAAGAAAACTCGAAAAAAACTCTTACCTGTCTGACCTGTCTCCTGATTTTAAGGACTTCTTGCAGTTAATTATGTGCATTTAATAATTTCCCAAAGTGTTTAAAAATGTTTGTATCGAAACTTTTTTTTTTGATATCAAAAAAGTTGATAAATTATATTTTCTTTGTTTTATTAGGTAGGATTTACTAAGATAAAATGGCAAATGTTATGAAGGACAGGGAAATTACTTTTCAATTCTTGAATTAAGATCACTGTTCTAAAATTAACCTTAAGGTTGTTTTTGTCAGTATATGTTAGCAGTCCCTTGTTAGTATATGTATATACCTACTTTCAATGTTTAAAAACGTGCACACGAAATATAATAAAATTCCAGTCGTTAATATAATATTGGACCCGATTCTACAGTGGCCTCTAAACTTCCTAATTTTATTTAGGTGTCGCTAAAACACTTAACTTTGCTATTCTATGAGCAGCTGTCATAATCAAATGACAGCGCTAATTTGAATCGGTCGCTTCTTATTTTAGGCGGTCTTGTGCAATATTATATTGACATACTGGAATAGCACTTGTTAAATCTGCCGTCTAAACTAAGCCAAAAAATTAGACAATTTAGTTTTAGGCTATTTAAGCGATGTGCGCGTAGAATCGGGTCCATTGTGTTACAAAGTTGCCTAAAAGTAGCGTGCACGTGTCAAGGACATAATTAACATAATGGGCTATAACCCTCTACCCTGCTGTATAATGGAAGATAAATTTAACGGAAGTTAACAAGAGCATTACTTCTTTCTTAAGTTAATTTAATAGTTAATCGTTAAGCTATTAACCTTCGTTAATTAACGATTAAAACATTTAACGAGTTTATGCACATTTCGGTCTAACAAACAGTCCGTAACGCGAGAGCTGACTAAATTAGGAGTGATCAAACCGGCGCAGGCGTCAATTATACCGTCAGGTCATGGTGCAAGATCACATGACGTAATGTCTGTCGTTACTGTTATGTAACGAGAAACACTTTTCAACCCTAACTAATCTTATAGATAAGATTCAGTTAAAAAAACAAAATTTACATTATTTTTTTTGCCTTGTCGTCACTTGCTTGCTCATAATGAGACCAAAATAAGGAGTCCAAACTCTGTAGGTTTACGTAGTAGCTGCGGTTGGGGCTCGGTTGGGTTAGGTTAAGTTAGAACGACGACCGCCCAGGGGCCTGTTTTATAAAGCTAAAAATTACAATTTACAGGTTACAAGTTACCATTTGACACAACCTCGACCAATGACGACCAGCCATTTGAGCAGTGTTGCCAGTTTAGACCTGTAAAATTGTAACTTGTAGTTTTATAAAACGTGCCCCAGGGGCCTGTTTATCAAAAGCTTGTAACTTGTAATATAAGTGGAAGTCTCTTTTCAATACCTATTGTTGGAAAGAGATTTCCGCTTGTAATACAACTTACAAAATTAAACGGGCCCCTGGGCGCAAGATTTAAATGGGCGCCTTGTTATTTCATTCTATCCGTTGCCTTTTTTTCGTATGGGTTTGAATGGCAGATACAGGGTGCCGTGGAAATCTCGTTCAGGGCGCTGGTAGTGCTAAAAGCTGCCCTGGGTCATGTTACCATCTTGTGAAGAATCTGTTACCATCTTTTTACTCCATGAACACTATGTGAAGGGTAGACACAAATAACATAATGTTTATTCACATTAGGAATTTCTTGAGTTATCGCGATTTAAAAGTTAGGAAGCAGGTAATTTCGTACGTAGTTTTCGTGTTGAAGTTTTTTTTTTCAAATTAAAAAAATATAAGTTGAGATTGAAATACCTGTAACTGAGGGGTAAGTAACAGTTTATTAAGAAGTTTTTTTTTTTGATTTAAAATCTCACCAAAAATGGTCTAGACTAGACATGTTCTCTTCGTGAACCTTTCATATATTTAACATTTGTCTATATTAAATCATAACATAACAATTAAACTAATAAAAAAAAAACTTTAAATCCGACGGCCCATGCTAAATACTCGTCCCGTATAATTTAGGGCCTAAACTTAACAAAACCCTTAATCTAAAGTTAGCTTTAAACTAGGATTTACTGTAATTCCCTTGCGTCTTGAAGAACTAAGTTGGATTACTTTAGTCTTTAATTAAAATAACTTACGTGGACGTTAATAAGTTACCCTTCGCGTTTTCTACCTCCGAATCAACATCTTTTGTTATTTATTAGTTTTATAACCCATCTGTGGGCATCGTTTCAAAACATTACCTTCCTTCTCCCAATGAAGTAGAGTGTGTATGTATGTAGTCATGTAGGCAGAGATGGGCAATATTTATTCGAATGACGAATAACGAATAAGAATAACCAAATTATTCGCGAATAACGAATGAAATTCTCGAATGATTCGCAAATCAATTATTCGACGAATAAATTATTCGCGAATAAAAATATTACGAATTATTTTTATAAATAATTTATTGAATAAATAATTATTCGAATAATGCCCATCTCTGCACGTAGGTAGCTAAGGTAGAGTGAACTGCCCTAGTTGGCCACCTATCAATTATTGGTCCCATGAACCTTAATATAAGGTAATAGAGACGATAATTCAACAATCACTATTTTGATGCGGTTTCACCATAACTTTTCTCGGAAGGTTGTTATCATACTATCCTACTAATTTGAAATGGACATTATAACCTGGATTAACACATAGGCTACTTCTCATCCCGGAAAAAAGCAAGCTTTAAAAAACCCGACTGTTGTTGCTAACCAACTTCAAATCGTTATAAATCCTAAATTATCATTCAAAATGAAAAATGATTAAAGAAACCTAAAGATAATTTTTAAATACCTATTCAATTATACCCCATTTGTCATAGTTCGTCGACTTTTTTTTTTACAAAATGGCGTCTAGTTGCTGCCATATTGAAATTAAATTACTGTCATATCTTTAGTGACACTCACTAGTAAGACAAATCGATTGACATAAGAATCATCAAAATCGGTCCACGCGTTTAGTTTTTAAAACGCCACAAAGGAACAAACATACATATATAGGCTGTGAAAGAATACCCTCCGGCAGTCGGGTAAAAATGGGATTAACGCTAATAGAAATAATATGCGGACGAAGTCGCGCGCAGAAGCTAGTGTTCAATCAATTCTGTTTTACATACATGTTGGAGAAAACTTGCATAAACCGAAGCGAAGCGAGGGTGGGTCGTTAGTACGGTCACAGATTAAATAAGAGTTACTACGTAAGTACCGTCAACAACTTTAATTATTGAGCACATATATAACCCTTTCGCAGAAAGACAATCGTTAATTTTGTAATTTATTTATTTACAATGACGCTGTCATTATGACTGAGTTGTATAGGTGCTCAACAATTAAAGTTGTTGACTATACCTATACCATAACTGTGCCTATACAGTGTGTGACATCCATACGAACATATATTTTGACAACAGTCAATATGCATCCTAATTAACATAAAATCATGTGTGTGTAACATAAGTTGTACTTTTTTTTTCATACAAGTTAATTCGCCACGCAATGTATCAAAAATAGCTCAATCTATCCCTCATTTAACTTGCAATTAATTTAGACTTAATGTTATACATTGCTGCTCGACGGACCCTTTAAAAATTAATTACACTATTGGAGCTATTAACTTAATTCCTTCTTTAAACGGTTCACAACACTTAAATCTATCGTTACTTAAAATTTATGTTCTTCGGATGTCACACACTGTATACATAGGTACCTTTACTTAGATGACAATCAAAAAAAATAGTGGGGTTTTTAAAACTTTCTTTTTGTTTTCAAAATCATAAAAATACAATAATACTTAATTAGAGTTAAAAATGAGAGCCCTTTGTTTCACATAATTTTTGATAGTCATAATTTTTTATATCGCTGAAACTGTAAACTTTTCAGAAGTTCTGAAATATCTAACTTGTAGACAAGGCTAGGTTAGGTTAGGATTGATTTATAAAAATCCTGAAAAAGTAACAGTTTCTTTAAAAAAACACGTTATGACGTGCGATGATTATGACCTGAAGCATATTATGACTAAAAATAATTATGTCAGTCAATATCCGTTAAAAATGTATAATGATATACAGGCTGCGGTCAGGAAAATATTTATATGAATATCCAGGGCCATTGTGAACAATCCCCGAAACCGAATGACCCCGGGGTTTACGAGGCCGTAAACTGAATTAGTGATATTTGGACAGGGTCATGTTTACCCGAGGCCCAGGGACAGGTACAAGAATTATAGTATTATAACTTCTGCCCGCGACCGCGGCGCGTAGATTTCGATTATCGTTATTCCCTCGGTAATTTATATGTTTTCGGGACGAAAAGAAGCATTAATTAATTTCGCTTTTGGCAAAATTGTGCAGACCCAAAGTAAAAGACACATTCACATAATGTTTGCTGGCGGTTACGGGTCAAGTAAATCTGGACGGTAATTTCGTCCACGGTACGATAGCGTGGGTGCTTAGCTCCAAATTTACGCTGCTAATACCAAGCTTAGGCGTTTATAATCCTGAAATAAATGTGTTTGTGTACACGACCTCGAATAAAAGGCGCGGGAAAAACACATATTAACATAACACGAAAAAATATTTTAAGTTCTAGCATATGTTTTAAAAAATCAACTTATAAAATATCTTAAAAAATATTAAAAAGTTGTCTGTTTAAAATTCCTATCCCTACACATTCATGTACAGTATTCCCAGCTTCTTAAGAGGATTGTGAAGCGCCGGTAAAATCGCGTAGCTGTCAAAAAAAACCATACAAAGGGGTTTGGGTAAAAGTGTTGTCATTTGTAAAATTCATACATTTTCAAGGTGAGCGGCCATTTGTAAAAGTGGTAAATTATGTTAGAATTCTTAAAAATAAACATATTTTGTTACGTAATGTAATACTCTTAAGTGCATCGGAGCCGAGTTATTTAAATATTCACACTTGGGCGTACTTTTGTACTAAAAACTGAATACTTAAATCTTTAAAATCTCCGCTCCGATATCATTTAACGCCATAAATTATATATATCTATGTGTATTTAGAGGTCCTCTAAATAACAATGTAAAAATCATCCGTGGCCGCTGAAAAAAAAATATGACAATATTCTTCAAACAAATTTACCCAATGCCCTATAGCTCCGGGCGAAAACGTTTCTCACCTTTTAAATTAAGTCAGATTTCCACGATTTTTGAATATATTGTAGTTATTATAAAGAACTAGGTCTGTACGTTTCTATTTTTTGTTTTTTCAATTTGTTTCATTCTAAGAAATATTTTCGTGTAAAGGAAAACGTACAGACATAGTTTTTCATGATATCTACAACATATTGAGACATGCTGAGTCTGTGCCTTTTGTCACACCTTTAAAAAAAAAAAAATGTTTGTATTTTTACTGGTTTTGGGTGACAATAAATACTTCTTATTTCTTATTTTCTAATTTATTTCTTATTCAAAAATCGTAAAAATCGGACTAGGTTTAAGGGGAGAAAAACGTTTTCGCATTTCGTATGGAAATTTTTAACTTCACAATGCTCTTAATAGCTTTCGGCTAGCTATCGCTAACACGCTTGCACTCGCAACTGACAGTATATTTGTCACTCGTGTGTCATAGAAAAACTAAGATTGCCGATCTCTATTAGGAAAATGGTTGCACTGTAATAAGAGGTTCGTTTATTAGGAAACATCGATTTCACAGACAGTAGCGACAACAGTTTTAAGGGCATGGAAACTCCTGTAAACCGTTTTCATGAAGAACACCTCGTAGTTCTCGCGGTAACCGATAGATGGCGGGAGCATACGCTTTTGCAAGGAAGCGATACCTTCCGTTTTCAAAGCTACTTCAATAGGGGGCTCACTTTCCAGGTGGTAAACTACCCGTTGACTTGAAAACTCTAAGAGATGGCGCTAGTGGGCGTTTATGGGCAAGTGAGTGACAAATACCGGAATCAAATATAAAGATCAAATAAAGAAAGATTCAAGATGATTGCAACAAATATCAACTGCCAAATTACTGACAAACGTTTCAAACGGCATGGCCAAATTCAGATCCAGATAAAGTGTTTTTTGCTTTACATAATTATGCGTTCGCGGAATAGATTCTTGTGGTATAATGCATAGGTCCAAAAATAAGAAGTAATACTGTGTATTGTGCAGTATTGACTATAATTATGTTACTCATACGACATACATTTTTAACAATGTTTTAAATGAGTTAATTTTTGTAGGTCTTAAGGAAATATTTATTTATTTGATTTCTATGTAATATAATAAACCTAGTAATATTCGGTCGCCATTATCTGAACTATAGACTGAACCAAATAAAGTTGGTATTTGATAAATATACAAGCGCACCAAGTATAAAGACATCCTGAGGCTCTATTCTGCGGGATCCCGCATCTTTGAAATTATGTTATAAAATCAAATTTTAAGTACATTGTTCTGTGTAAAAATCAACTTATATTAAAAATTCCTTACATTAAGCAACAGAAATTATTTCTTTTCTATTAATTAAGTATAAGTAATTTGTAATCTGTTTTCTTAGATACATCTTTAAATGTTTGGCATAGTTTAATAGTTTTGTTTAATTTTACCCTGACTCCTAACAACAGTTTTATATTTTTAATTCATCCTTATTCATATAATGACTAATAATCAAATCGTCGGTGATAGTGCAATACCGCGTAACTAACAAATACAATAAGTTCCAAAATACACCTTAGCCAGTAAGTCAGTAAGATGCATTTTGCTACTTATCGATTTTTTTACTTACGCAGTATTGCACTATCCCCGACGAAATCACAACTTTCTTGCTACTCACGATTTACGCGACAGTTTTTAGTGACAAAATTATAATTTACGGGATCCGCGGAATCGCGCTTTGAAGGTGCGGGATGCAGCAGATTAATAAAAGCAGCGGGATCCCGCGGGAATGCGTGAACCCGTTTTGCGGGATTGCAATCCCTAATCATAACGTTGACAATACGATAACAAGTCAAAAGCATTTTGGTTTTGCCGAGTAGAATAGGCCTCTGTATCGGAAATAAGAATTTGTCATTGTATTTAAACTTTCAGCTCAATTTAAGCCGACGTTAATAATTAACGGCCTTAATAAGTTAAAAGGAGAACGATCCGAAGAAATAAGTGAACGAAAATTCCTTAATGGACCTTAAATTATTTGCGGGCATCTTAAACAAAGAGGATTAAGCCAATTTACCAAGAGCTCTAGAAATTGCTTAAGCAATTTATGACTGGATGATATTCTCAGTTTATTTCATCGAAGCTTGAAGTTTTTTTTTGTTATACTATACAACGCCTACGGTGATGGAACCAGTAATTAACAAGTACCAATGATGGACGCTACATTTTTAAGTTATAGATGGTAAGGTTTATTCATGTGTATGGAAACAATCAAATTATGACCTTATAATCTTTGAATTAAGAGTCAAGTGTCCATTATTGGTGCTTCAGCCTAAAAGTGGCCAACATTGGTGCCGTCACCCTATGACATGTTTGCATAATAAAAATCAAGGATCGGAAAAAACGACCGTCATTTTGAAAACATAACCCTGTTCCGTATAGCAGAGACTTCCTTAATATTAATTAAAAATATAATTAGGTATTTTATAGATTTATTATACAATAATTTATATGTACTTAGCGACAATTTTATTAATGAATGACACCGAAATGTTAATTAGAAAACACAAACACACATACAAACAGTAAACCAATGTCAACGATTGCCCCAATGTCCTCCGTAAACTGTGAACAAACTTTTTCGACTCATAAATAGGCGAAATTGTTAAAAAAAGGACATTATTTTTGACTGGCGAAAGAGTTTTTCCCATAACCATTATGGTTTTTATTCATTAATAATATTGTTGCTGAATACATATAAATAATGGTATAATAAATATAAAATACCTACTAATATTTTTAATTAAAATCAGAAGGAAGTCTCTACTGTATGGAACAGGGTTATGTTTTCAAAATGACGGGCGTTTTTCCGATCCTTGATAAAAATAAAAGTTTTGTTAGAAAAATAAACTTATTATTTAGACGAAGTAAAGTAAAATAAAACAGAAAACCTACACATAGTATAAATTAGTTTCGTGATCCAGTCACACCCCAAGGCGAGAAGAGGTAAACGAGGGTAGGTACCGGTTATCCCGCTGCCGACCGCCGCCCACCATTGCGGGTTAATGTTGGTGGTACCGTTTGGCTCTTTACCCTATTGCATGTTTTCAATCTCTTCTTCCTTTATCTGTGTTCAGTTGCCTTCCTTTTTTATTTTGTTCGAATTATCTTGACCGATTTTTGTACCTATTTTACTCAGTTTTCATATTAAAAAATGTATTTAATTTATTTATTATTATCTTACTTGTGAATCTACTACTATTAATTATATTCTTTAATTAAACACTGTCTCTTCGTTCGTGTGTCACGTTGGCGCCACTGAAAACCAGCGTCGCGGTTTATGCTGTGACATAGTGCTGAGTGGCGTCAATTTCGACGGCACAGAATCACCCATGGAAACATTATTCTTTCCTTCTATATTGTATTTGTTTTTATTTTTGTGTTGCCATCCTTTTTTTTTTTTTTTAATTATGTTTTTCTCTGTTCAGTTTTTTTTTTCTGTGTTCGTCGAATAAATGTTTCTATTTCTATTTCTATTTCTATTTCTATTTACATGAAACATAGTTTTTTTTCTGATACTATTTTATGTTACTACAACTGATAAAATATGTATTTTAGTGATCACTTATGTCGAAAACGAAAAGAGACGGAACAAGAATGTGTCAAAACAAGAATTTCGAATCAGAAATACGATGAAAAAGAAAGCAATCCTCCAGGGATGAACTCTAGATTTTTCGAAAATCGACCCCCTAGGGAAGAAATAAGGGAGTTCTTTCAATTCAACGTGTCTCAAGTCGCGGGCATTCTCAAGTTAGTATCTTCGACGAAAGTTGGAAAACGTTACGTAATAGTTGTATTTCCCTACAATTCAGTAAAAATAGACTTTGCTTTACAATTATAATTAACTAGCTTTTGCCCGCGACTTCGTCCGCGTAGCACTCGTTTATCACAGTTAAGTAAATTAATATTTAGTTTTAAGTAATTCTATAGTTTGACTCCCTCCCTGACCAGAATGATCTTTCAAACACATGTAATATTGAACTCGAAATTTACCGCGTCAACTTTAACCATGAACTTACGGGAGGGCACTCCCGATACCTCCAAAGAGTTCAGGAATTCTAAGGGTAGGACGTGACTTGCTCTGTGTCTATGACATTGTCTACCAAGAGATACTCCACAACATCGCCTTTTACGTGAGCCATATTTTTTTATTTATCCGCCCGACAATTTCGTTTGTACAAACATTATCTATTCTTTATATTGTTTTTTGATCGGGGTACACGTTATTTTTTAGATCATCTGTGTTTTGTACAATATTACAGAATTCGCGGTTTAATGTATTCAAATCGTTACTATCTCTCGCCATACGATCTTCGCCAATTTTTAGTAGCGCTGCCGCATATATTGCCCCGACTGTGTATCATTGTGTACTCGTAGTTCCTGCCATATTTGTAGTGTTTTTTTTTAATATATACCCATATCGTAGATGCCGGAATGCATTTATTTTATCCGCTGGTGTGCCCCTAGTTATCCCCGGTAAATGAGAATCTGTCTAAATTCGCCGTCTCAAAGCACCATCCCTCCCATGATAGTTTGGTTGCTCTTAAAATATCCATCATAGTTCAGTATTACATATATTATACTATGAATCTTAATACTAATTATAATGTAGGTATAATTATAAATGGCGGAACTCCCAAAATATCATCCGTGGCCGCTGAAAAAAAAAGACAATATTCTTCAAACAAATTTACCCAAATTAATCTAATTCGGTTCCGGGGTTAATCCGTGAAAGCGTAACAAACAGACAGACGACAGACCAAATTGTCATACAAACTACGAGTACCATCCGAAATCTCACCCCCTTAGGGGTGATTTTCGAGATACAAATTTAATCTAATTCAGTTCCGCGGTTTATCCTTGAATGCATAACAAACAGAAAGACGGTAGACATAATTACTTTCACGTTTATAATATTAGTATGGATTTTCTTTCTACAGCAATATTATGTATACCTATCGATTATAGTTTTTTTACCCCTTGAGTATTATTTGAAATGACATTTTAGAATTAAATAACCGACCAATTCGCCGAAAAATTAAATGCCTGTCCGTAATTATTTTTAAGTGTTCATAATAACCGCCCTAATATTAAATAACAGCCGTAGAATTAATACGCCGTGAATAGTGAATAGTATTGAAAATAGCGGAAAAAAAAAGTTAAAATCTGGATATGTCAACGCTGACAACTTCAAGCTGACACCGCTCCTTTTGATATAGACTAACAAAACTAAATGTAGGTACAAAGCCTGTCTCATGTTGTCACACTGGTTGGCAAAAGCCATAGGAGAAATAAATTATTTAATTTTGTCAAATAATTACTAATCTTATTCTATATTAGTAATTATATGCGTCCCCAAAAACTAAGAAAATGTTACCCGTGACAACATTTTCAAAAAACATCATTGCCGCCAGCTTGAATTCTAAATTTGACATCATTTTCATAATCTGCGTCCCCAAAATGTAAGAAAATGATACCAATGACGACTTTTTCAATAAACATCATGGCGGCCATTTTGAATCCCTGATTTGATATCATTTTCGAAATCTGCGTCAACGCAACCTAAGAAAACGACACCCATGATGACTTTTTCAAAAAATACCAAAGATATTGTCGTTATTCCCTCGGGAACCTTTAAATTTCCGGGATGGGATTTTCCTATGTGTTAATCCAGGGTATAAGCTATCTCCATTCTAAATTTCACCCAAATCCATCCAGCGCCATTGCAGCGTGAAGGAGGAACAAACTAAAACTCCCTTTACACCCCGTAGGGGTAGTTTTTTCTAAATCGCTGAAAGTAGGTAGTACTTTTTATTTATAAACAGTAGCCTAAATACCAATTTCCAAATTGCTTATTTTAAAAATAACGAATCTTCTATACAAATTTCTACTTCCTGTTTTAACCCTTTAGGGGATGAATTTCCAAAAATCCTTTCTTAGTGTACCCTTAGGGTACCCAAGGAATATTCCCTTCAAATTTCAAGTCCCTAGGTCCAGAGGTTTAGCCTGTGCGTTGATCGATCAGTCAGTCAGTTTTACCCCTTTCCATCCCTTCGGGGATGAAATTATCAAAAACGCTGAAACACGTATAAATTTATTTTCAATTTTCAACCTAAACACTAAATTTGAATAGTCTAACTTAAACTAAAACTGACGGACTTTCATACCAATTTTCATCCCCTTAGGGGTGGAATTTCCAAAAATCCTTCCTTAGTGGATCTTTACACTATATAAGGTATCTATGTGCAAAATGTCAAGTCTCTAGGTCCTAAGGTTTGGGCAGTGCGTTGATATATCAACAATCCGTTTTACCCCTTTTCATCCCTTCAGGGTTGAAATTATCATAAACACTGAGACACGTATAAGTTAAAATTCAATCGCCAACCTAAACGCAAAATTTGAAGCGTCTAACTTCAAAACTGACGGACTTTCATACAAATGTTTTTCCCCTAATTTACCCCCTTAGGGGTGGAATTTCCAAAAATCCTTCCTTAGTGGATCTCTACACTATATAAGGTATCTATGTGCAAAATTTCAAGTCTCTAGGTTCAGCGGTCTGGGCTGTGCGTTGATATATCAACAATCAGCTTAGCATTTTATATAATAGAAGATCATTACCTACTTAATTTGTCTTTGAAGGCCAAGGCGGGAACAAAGCCCCTAACCTAACCTATCCGGGTCGGTTCTGCCTTTATTCGTCTTGCTCGTTGCATTTTCTGGATATTCATGTTATAGAATTTGAAAGTATATCAAATCATTTTAAAGCATCTAAAACTTAATAGTAAGGGAAGATTATAGAAACGAACGGTCAAAGCATTTGAATGTATAGCGTGTGATTGATTATAGCAAAATTTAGAGAAAGTGTAATTATAGCCATTGATTTTATAGTAACTAAGGGGATACCTGACCACTTTTGTATTTGATAAATCGTTGAAAAGAAAACATATATGACTTTGACCGTCAAACAGTCAAGAATTGTCTATAGCTCCATTATTCCAACTGTAATCATAAACGGTGACCACTCTGCATAATACATTATTCATTTACACGTAATAACGCCTTCGTGCGTTTCCGTATCCGCCGAGTTTACCCGACGGAAAGTGTTTTCGTTACGACTTTAACGATAAAAAATGGATCTTGAATAGTCCCGATTCACGTCTTAAAAAAAGTTTTCTACGTATATAAATAAACGTCGATCGCTGCATTGAAGATTGTCACTTAAGAACGGCACCGGCGATTTTTTTAAATATTTTTTTACGGCCTAATGCATACGAGCACATAGGCCACCTGATCGTACAGTCAAGGACTTTAATTGTTATGCCACTATGGAACCCTGTCGCATAACGTTAATCATTCATTTAAGCGTAATTTCTGTCATGTGGTTTGACGCTGTCATTATGATAGGGTTCCATAGTGGCATAAGAATTAAAGTCCTTGACTGTAAGTGGAATCTGTGACCCATACACATTTGCATTCTCAAGACTACAATCTTAATACTGCAAATGCGTTGCCAACTCAACGATTGAGATGAAATGACTCAATAGCGGCCCACGTAAAGTTCGGACCGCTGGAAACGCCACGCGCCATTCCAATCTTCGCTCCGAACCGTACGTGTAAATGCACCTGTAATAGTAAAATAGTAAAAAATTTAAGGTTCGGAACGAAGATTGGAATGGCGCGTGGCGTTTCCCGCGGTCCGAACTTTAAGTGTAAAGGCCGCTTATGCTAGTAATTTCACCGGTTGTTTTATTCCCATACAAAACACAACAATGCGAAGGCTGTTTGGCGGTAGGTTAAGGATAAAATGGTGGTAGCCATCTGGACAGACCCTGCACAAGGTCCTTGTTCTGTCTCGGTCCCTCACTGCTGAGGATCGCGACCACAGGTTATGTTACGCCAGTCTGTGCGATTGTACGCCGAGTGGGCCGCCCGGTGCATACCGCCGCCCACCGCCTTCCTGATGATGTCTGACCATCTTGCTGGTGCTCTGCCTTGAGCACGCTTTCCATCCATCTGTATGATGACATAATTTAGCTTCTCCAGACTGTGCTTCGAAAAACGAACGATGTGACCGAAGAAGCGGAGGGCGCGCCTTTTACAGATAACAAAAAGCCGCTTGGTGATGCCGAACTCGTTACAGTATGGACTCTTTGGTTGGTTGGATGCACAAGGTCCTACAGCCACTAAATCCAGAGATACCCGATTGCGTCAGAAAAAAAATTCATTTTTTCGAGTGTTATGTATGTCTATTTCTGTGGCACGCTCTGCAGCCTAATCGGCTTGATGGATTATATGAGGTGTCGTTAGATTCGTCTTGGTTGTGGGAGTGACATAGGCTACAATGTTTTAATCAAGTTAATGAGAACCCTCTCATTCATTTTATTTTATCTTAATGTATAGTCTATGTCAATTGTAATTGCCAAAGATGTAAACAAATTAGTACTGTTTGACACATAACCTCAAATATTCATCATGCGTGTTTTTATTTTAAATAATTAGTTATTTAATCTTAAACTTAATGTGAAAGTAAACATCAAGTGTATCATTGCTAAGACCTCACTTGATCTTTAAAAGCACCTGCTCATCGAGTAATTATGGTAAACTGGTTCGTTTGGTTGTGTTTACATCTTTCCTATTTAAGTTGGCACAGACTATAGGCGACAATTAGGGAATGCAGTTTAACCGGTTATTAACCGATTTTCTATGAAAATAACCGGTTAAAAACCGGTTATAACCGGTTATTTGCATTCCCTAACGACAATATCAAAAATGCATACGGGTTTTTTCGTTGTTGTCAGAACAAGGTTTGTATGGAAGAAAAAGTCACCCAGACTACACCGGGCACAAACAACTAGTTATTTTAATAAAGGGAGATGCTATCTTAATAAAGATTCGGTATAACTAATGTATTCATTTCTTATTCGCACAAGGGGTGGTGTGCTCTCCCTGCGTCTGTTTTCTCGGAATCGTATAACCTTGGTGTTTTCAAGGGGAGCCCTTTGTTTCCCACAATTTTATTGGTCATAATGTAATTGTTGACATAATTTTTGATAGTCATAATTTTTTATATCGCTGAAACTGTAAACTTTTCAGAAGTTCTGACATATCTAACGTAGACAAGGCTAGGTTAGGTTAGGTTTGATTTATAAAAATCCTGAAAAAGTAACAGTTTCTTTAAAAAACACGTTATGACTTGCGATGATTATGACCTAAAGCACATTATGACTAAAAATAATTATGTCAGTCAATATAGACCCGTTTTCAAGGCAAGAGTGAATCGTCTTTTTTCTGGATGAGCATGTACCACCCTCGACCTCGTTGTTACTTAATATCAGGTGAAAATGAGGTCAACCGCAAACACATTTTGAAAGAAATATATGTAAGGCATTTTAATAATATGAGAGCTTTATTAAACTTTGTAGGGCAAAGTTATTACTTAAGTTACTTAGTACGTCGTTTTTGAGGTGGTTTCCTCCCATAAAGAATGTATTAAATGGATAGAATCGTTTACCATATTTTAAGTTAAAGGCCTATCTCTCAATCTTTAGATTTAAACTATGAGTCACAGCAATCGCTTTCGTCCAAAAGGACAAAGCTACTTTGAATATATGTATTACCTGAATATTGTGAAAACTTTTATAAGTAATTTTTTTTTGCTTAAACACGAAAGAAACTTAATGGACAAAACAAAACATAGAAAGTGAGCATGAATGCCATTGGAATTAATAGCATCATCGCAGATCGACCCAGGTATCACATTATTAATTCAGTCTGTTTAATGATACCCGAGCGTTCATTACTAAATAAAACCGAGCAAGAGTGTTGCGAAGCCGTTACTACAAACACAAAAAACTATCTCAAAAAACCGAGCAAGTGCAGTGTAAAAGTACCGTTTCTGGCCACTGTACCCTTTTTGGCCAAGGTTGAAATGAGCATCAAAAATTAAAAATAATATTCATAAATAGTTAAGACTGAAGATTTAGATTAGATTTAGAGATAAAAATATGTTTGTAATTTCATAATGCTTTAGATATTTTTTAGAAAATAGAGTGGCCAAAACGGTGTAAAGATGGTCAAAACCGGCACTTCTACCCTATATCGGACCATATTCAGTTCCGAAGCCGTTTCTACAGACGCAAAAAAATATATCTCTAAAAACAACACGCATGAACTATTTCGAAAATTATTTGGTGCCTCAGATGATTTTTAGTTTATACGCGTTATGCTAATAACACCTTTATTTCGGGATTTTAGTACCAATTAAACAAAGTACTATTTATTATAAATTTTATGTATTTTTGTCGCGACGTAAAGCGGCCGATCGGCAATTATTCGCCATTATTCGCTAAGAGTAGTATATTATTGGGCGTTTCAAAACACATTTCATGTGTTTCGTGTTTTGAAACTCCCAATCGGTTTTGAGGTGTTCTGAAACTCCCAATCGGTTTTGAGGTGTTCTGAAACTCTCAATCGGTTTTGAGGTGTTCTGAAACTCTCAATCGGTTTTGAGGTGTTTTGAAACTCTCAATCGGTTTTGAGGTGTTCTGAAACTCTCAATCGGTTTTGAGGTGTTTTGAAACGCTCAATCGGTTTCTCTGAAACTCATAGCAGTTATTTTATTAAGTTGTAATTGATTCGAAACGCCTTTGCGTTCTTTGATATATTTGGTTCATAACGTTCAATCGGGTTTACGTGTCGCCTCACGATGTGCCCGTAACACATCATACAAAATTGAATGCGTTTTCACCATGCTAAGTCGTAACTTACTTTACATTTGTATTATTAAGTAAAATAACAAAAGCTTAACACAACACACACACTAAGTTGATCAGGCTCAGCATGTATGCAAGGGTCCAGGACCCTCATAGCGCACCGCACCGCTACGGACGGACTTGGTTTGCTAAGGTGTTTTCACAACTTGCTGCGAAGGTGATCAATCTCCACAACAAGGACGAGCCACCCGGGATGCTATAGGTTCCCAGTGGTCTTATGGCTGCATTTTACATGAAGGTGGATTTGGGGGCCTTCCACCAAGGCGTGGGTCATCTGTACCTACCACCGCATAGGCACAGAATCTCCTCAAGTTCAAGGATAACAAATTCAGCGGTTAGTAGCAAGGGTGATCAGGCCGAGCCACAGGTTGCTGGTGCACCCTACCATTCCGCCGGTCGGTCACGGAAGGTGGGAGCACGTCGGTTACATATTTTGTGTTTTATTTATATCAACCAAGTATAAAAACTTCGTTAGCGCGATGTAGACCTGAGCCTGCGATTGGTTAGTTTCTGTGACGTAGTTGTGACGCTAAACATACAATTATCAATGGCAAAAAGTTACTTGAAATTTAAATAAGTTATTAATCTACAAATTACTCAACCTGATTTTGTTTCTTTAACTGTACAAGTAAAGTTTACAATCAGTTGAAGTGTCATTTGATATGTTGCCTTAATAAATTTTTGCATATTCACAATTTGCTTATCTATCACTATGCGACACGGCTATTAAATAATTAATTGTTTTGATGAAGACGACAAAATAATGTACTTAAGCAGTGTTTACATGGTACACAAAATATAATTATAATGGTTTTGAATAGAAAGAAACAATTTGTTTAAAAAAAAAAAATGTTTATTTTAAACAAATTAAGATAACAATATCAAAATGTATGTATGTAAACTCTTTATTGCACATAAACAATTACAAGACAATAATTGTAGTAATTTTATGGTTTTGAATAATATCGAGAATCAAAAGTTGCATAACGAAATTTATTAAAAAATTGATTATTTTAAATGTAGTATATATGTATGTAAACTCTTTATAGCACATAAACAATTACAAGACATAATAATTATACTTAGTAATTTTGTTCAAGGTAAGTATTAAAATATGAACTTAATAAAATCTAATAGCTAACGTCACTTAGTCTTTTCACAATTCGGCTAACTAACTCTTCCGTAGCACTTAACAATTCATCGTAGTTATCTTGGACGACATACTGCACCGTCGTCGTCAAATCCTCACCTTGTTTCGACTCGAGGTTCGCAATAGTAATCTTTATTACTTGCTTCCCCTTGTTAGCTTTTCTAATTACATGCGAGTTTAACCCAATATCTGATGTTCGAGTCCTTCTTTGCAGTGTTTTCTTCTTCAATGTTCGTTTTGATTTTTTCGGAGAATTTGCTAAAGATGTATCCTGATTTTGATTTATACATCTTTCCTGGTACTTCAAATAGGAATCCATGTCTTGGCAATAGGAAAATGGTTCGTCGAATGATGCAATAGTCTGAGATGAAAAAAGTGGGAACTGTTCATCGATTTCTTTCACGCAGTCAATGGGTTGAGAACTCGTCATACTCTGCAAAATAAATGAATAGAATTAGATTTATAACTACCTAACCATTTTTTATTTTTTTTTTATTAAAAAGTAGTACATAATTGAGATAGCTGTACTTACTTATTTTGTAGATACAGGAACTGAAATTAAACTACGCCTGTCTAAATTGACGTTCAAAGAAGAACTACACTTATTTTTTAGATACAGGAAATGAAATAAAACTGCGACCGTCTAAATTGACGTTCAAAAAAGAACTAAAATACGAGTATTAAATTGTTGCAGTAACATTTTTCCTATGCTAAATAAGTACACACTTCAAATACAAGTTTAAACAAGTCTTAATTCATGCAGTGTAAAATGAGCCTTAGCGAAGTTCGCGACTACTTTGTAAAACGGCGGCTTCTTTGATTGCAACATAATTAACATGATACTTTTGTTTGTTACACATTTGCTTATTTTGCAAATTGACGCCTGAGGTATTAAACCTTTATAAAAACCATTATTGTTCGTATTTTGTAGTAGCACTGTTAATACAAATCGAGTGTAATAAATATTGAAATGTTGAGAACTTCTGTATTGTGGTGTAGGTACCGATAAATTTATTTTTTATGTTGTAACGCATAACTTTATTAGACACCGTTGCAGTCAATCGTTCTACAGTGAATCAATCATCTTTACTCTACCTACACTGCACTAAAACAATGTTCGTAAGTTTTTAATACATTTAATTACATTGTTATTAACTTTTTTTACACAATATTAATGTTATACTTTGTTTGCAGGTCTGATACGGAATACTGTCAAGTTGAGCTCTCCAAAAAGACTCCCTCAAAAAAGAAAATCGCGCTTCCTGAATCTGAGGACGAAGTTTCTATACCGCGGTAATTATATTTTAAACAAGTATAATGATATTAAAATCTTCTAATGTGTTTTATAAAACGTATAATTTGTTTTTTATAGGTCTAAGAAGCTTAAACTCTCCAAAAAGGCTCCCTCAAAAAAGAAAATCTCGCTGCCTGAATCTGAGGACGAAGTCTCTACACCTCGGTAATTATATTTTAAACAAATGAAACATTGAAACCTTCTAATGTGCTTTTAAAAATGTAAAATTAATTTTTTATAGGTCTAAGAAGTTGAAATTATCGAAAACCCTGCTTCCCGAATCTGAAGAAGAGGTTCCAACTTCATGGTGAGTAATTAAATTACCGTTTTTGAAACTGAATTAAAATAATTAGCTCAGTATGTACCTACCTATGTTCGTATTATTAATTTTTGGTTTCGATTTACAGCACAAAAAAGTTGTCGCAGACGTGTCAACAAAAATATCCGCCTGCAGGCTGGAAAATTGACTCCGATAGCGAAGACGAAGACTTGCGTGTTCAGCAAAAGGAAACGGTGTTCCCGTCTGTTTTGATACGGCAAGTTCCTGGCGGCAGGGTGCGGCGAACTGCACAATTGTCTGGTAATCTTTTTATTGAGTTAAAATTGTATAATGTTGCTGACATAAAAACTGTTGCGGTAGAAGATCGATGGAAGAAGGCTTTAATTAACTTAAAACTTCAGGTAGATGCGGATTCGCAAGAGGTATCAAATATTAATAAAGTTTTAAAATTAAGTAAGGAGCACTTCATCGATGATGGAGTGTTCTATCGCGATTTAAAATAATTAGAATTGATGTGATAGGTACCTTTGTTTGTAATATTCACCGTAATTTTTCTTTTTAAAAATGAGTCTTAACTCAATATTTTGTTCTGTTTGCGAAACATCTGTTGCAAGTCGAGCTTTTTCTGCCCATTTACGAAGTACCGTGCATAAAAATAATATATCTATAGATAACGGTGATGGTGTTGAAAAAATAGCTAGCGCCTTTCGAAGTAGGATAGCGTCTTACCGCGTGCGAGGACACGAAGACTGCCCAGAGCAAACTAGTCCTCCTGCCGAGTTTTTACACAGTGTTCGCGCCCGCGTTCGAAAAATTTTAGATGCAAGACAATCAGTCTTTAAGAGTGTTAAAGTTAACTTTGAATTATTTGCAGAATTTTCTTTACTTAAAAACGATACATGCGACGTTAAGTCTTTTGCGACTCAAAATATAGTGATACATCAGACTTATGATTTCAATGAAATATTTTCAAATCTTTTACACTCTATTTGTCGAAAAATTGATGAATTTCAAGACAGGGATAGTGGTTGGGCTTTTATGCGCAATTTATACCTAGAGGTAAACATCAGTAAATACAACCCACTGCGAGCATCGAGATTCATAGATTTGCCTAAAAATATTAAACTTAAGCGTGCGTGCATCAATATTCAAAATAAAGATAATTTTTGCTTTTTGTGGTGTGTGATGGCTGCACTATTCCCCGCTAAAAGTAATGCTCATAGGGTATCTTCATACCCTCATTATGAAGGTGTTCTAAATAGCGCGGACATGACCTTTCCTGTAGGATTATCTGACATCAAAATATTCGAAAAAAACAATCAGAATATAAGTATTAATGTGTATGCACTCAAAAATAAAACTGAAATTGTAGGCCCGCTTTATAAAACCGCATGTCGGAAACAACATCATATTAACCTATTAATGTTAGAAAACGGGCGTCAAACACATTATTGCCTAATAAAAAATTTAAGTCGTCTGCTTAAACTTCAATTAACAAAACATAACGGACAAATATTTTTTTGTGATGAATGTATGATATTTTTTAATAGTGAAAATAAATTAAATGCTCACGTATGCGGGGGCGTTAAGACAATTTTACCTGAACGGGGTGCGCAAATTGAATTTAAAAATTTTGAACGAATGCAAGATATGCCTTTCATAATTTATGCAGACTTTGAATCATTATTGCAGTCAAATACAGACGAAACGCTTAGTTCAAAATGTACTACAACATTACAGGAGCACGTGCCAGCTGCATTTGCGTACTACATTGTTTGTTCATACAATAGCTCGCTAAACAAATTCGTTTCTTATCGTGGAAAAGACTGCGTAGATAAATTTCTCGAATATTTGCAAATAGATGTATGTAGAATTCATAAAATATATTCTAACCAAAAGACAATATCTATTACAAAGGAAGAAGATAATGATTTTTTAAATTCTCAGTATTGTTTTCTTTGTCGCAAGTTATTGCTTGGCGACTCCGTGAGAGATCATTGTCATTTAACGGGACGCTATAGGGGGGCAGCCCATTCTTATTGTAATATTCGATACCGCTTACCATCATTTGTGCCAGTATTTTTTCACAACTTATCTGGATACGACAGTCATTTGTTTATACGTCAGTTGGGCGAACTTCCTGGTCAAATCAAAGTTATTGCAAAAAACAAAGAAAATTACATATCATTCACGAAATTTTTCATTACAGATCAAAACGGATATATGCCTGTTCGTTTTGTAGATTCATTCAAATTTTTATCAGCAAGTTTGGAAGAACTTGTAAGCACCTTAAATAAAGAAGATTTTATTCACCTCTGTCATTTCTTTCCTATAAAACAGCATTTTGATCTATTGAAACGAAAGGGTGTCTATCCATACGAGTATATGACTAGTTGGAGTCGCTATAAAGAGCAATGTTTACCGCAGCAACATTATTTTTACAACTCAATAAAAAATGACAGTATTTCAAAATATGACTATGAGCATGCGCAACTTGTATGGAAATCTTTCGATGTAAAGAGTTTAGGAGAATACACTGACCTGTATCTTAAATCAGATGTATTATTACTAGCTGACATATTTGAAAAGTTTCGTCAAACTTGTAAAATTAATTATAGATTAGATCCTGCTTTTTACCTAACCGCCCCAAGTTTAAGTTTTGATGCTATGTTACTCATAACTGATGTGAAGTTACAACTCATTGATGACCTTGAAATAATTAGAATGATTCAGAAGGGTATTCGTGGAGGTGTATGTTTATGTTCTACTCGGTATGCAAAGGCAAATAATAAATACATGCCGAATTTTGATTCCAGTAATCCATATAGTTTCTTATTGTACATAGACTGTAATAATCTATACGGTTATGCAATGTGTGGTTTTTTACCTTATGCTGATTTCAAATTCTTACCACAGCATGCAATTAATGAACTTGATATTCTAAAAATCTCTGATAATTCGGATTATGGTTATATTTTGGAAGTGGATTTAGAATATCCAGAACATTTGCATGACTTGCATAATGACATTCCATTCTGTCCTCAAAAATTCACACCTCCTGGTTCGAAGCAACCTAAACTTATCCCAAATTTATATGATAAATATGAATATGTCATCCATTACATGCATTTAAAAATATGTCTTAAACACGGTTTGATATTAAAAAGAATACATAGAGTAATCAAGTTTAAACAAGGTCCATTTTTGAAGCAATATATAGACTTAAACACGCAGTTAAGACAGAAAGCTAAATCCGTGTTTGAGCAAAATTCATGCAAACTATTTAACAATGCTATATTTGGAAAAACGTTGGAGGACCCCGAAAAAAGGTTAAATGTCATGTTAGTTAATGCATGGCGAGACACTACAAATAAAACAAAAAAGAAATATACAGCTGAGCAGCTAACAGGGAGACCCAATTTTCATAGTTCAACCATTTTTACTGAAAATTTTGTTGCCATACAAATGAAGCCAGAATCGATAACTCTCGATCGACCAATTTACATTGGATTTACTGTTTTGGAAATATCGAAAACTCATATGTACGATTTTCACTATTCTGTTATGAAACCATTTTATACATCTAATCTGAGTTTGTGTTATACTGATACAGATTCCTTTCTGTATTCCATAAATACAGAAGATTTATATGCAGATTTAAAACTAAAATTTCACCACTATTTTGATACTAGTAATTACTCAGACAGTAACGTATTTGGTATAACTCGTCAACATAAAAAAGTACCAGGTTTGTTTAAGGACGAACTTGGTGGAGAAATAATAAACGAATTTGTAGGTCTTAGGTCTAAATTGTATTGTATAAAAACTGAAAACAATCAAATTAAAAAGGCTAAGGGCACAAAAAAACATGTATTGCGAGGTGTGGATTTTGAGGAGTATAAAAAAGTACTTTTAAATAAAGAGCGGATAAGAAAGAGGAATATTGTATTTAAATCACTAAAACATGTTATTTTTACACAGTCTTTAAATAAAGTAGCATTGTCGTCAAATGATGACAAACGCGTTATACTAAAGAATCAAACCTCGACGTTATCTTGGGGTCATCAATCTTTGTTTTAATGTAAACAAGTTAGATTTAAGGTGTAATATTGTAAATAAAGGTGATCATTACTGAATAAACGTTGTTTTTTAACAATCTTGTTTTATTTTACTTCGTGTATCATAATCATAATATTCGCACGTTAAATATATCAATGTCACTATTGAAATGTTTGATTAAGTATGAAATTTATTTAGTCGTCACGTCACTGTTAGATTTAACGTACGAATATATATGTGTTTGCAATAGGTCCTAAAATAAAAATGCAATGATTTAATAGCAATTATTTATTTATTTATTTATTTTCTACAGAATATGATAAATTATTTTCAGAATACCATTTTTTAATACATATTACATTTTTTAACGCACATGTTTTTTTATGAATCATACAATTATATGTACTGAGATCTTTACAATATTTTTGATGCATAGATTGAAAATTAGGCAAACCTTTTTCTCCTAAATCTATTACTGTACAATTAGAACACAATTCTATTACCCATTTAACTTTTTCTAATCCTTTTACATATATTTTCTTATTTTCTAAGTAACCATGAATCATTCTTTTAAATTCTCTATAGTCAACATATCCTTCACGCCATAAAATTCCGAGGTTTTTCTCAATCCAGTTCACCTGACGTTTTTCATTTTCCGATAAAGTAGAAAATGCATATGGGGGTTTTATTGAAAATATTTGCGTGTATTCATCTGTACTGTATGCAAATTCCTTAACAATAAATTCATTTTTATACGATTTAAATCCCTGAAGATCCACGAACAAACGGTCAGTCATCATGATATTTTCTTTGTAATGTTGCTTAACGGTTTGTATTCTACAATACTATCATTCAGAATTAGACAGTACGCCGCAGTATTATCGGGAATATCCTGTTCACACTCTAATTCTAGCCGTACATCTATGGCACCTGTTTTTAAGGTTTCGTTTTGATGAGAACAGTCGAGGACGAAGAGAGGGGCTTTCTCTTTAAATTTTTGCGGACTTAACAACGGTGCTTGACTACGTCTATAATAAGACTGTTGAAATTTAGCGTACTGTTCGTATAATAAAGCGTACTTTTCGTCTCCAAAACTTACATTTAAACTTTCATATGGAAAATAGTTTGAGTTCAAAAAAACTTTGACGTCTCTCAAATGACAATGATCAAAGCATGTTATATCTTTGTTAATCATATTTTTTCGGTCCGTTTTTAATCCAATTATAACGAATCGTGGCTTTTCAATTTGAGATGAAGTTTTGATTGACCAAGAATGTTTAGAGGTTTTAGGCAAAAGCGGATACTCATAAAGATCCCAGTTCCTAAATGCTATTTGAATAGCGCGATCTTTTTCTAAATGTTTTAATAAAGTTAATCTTTCCCGATCAGAAACTTTAATATGAGGCATACGCCATACTATTTTAGATATAGTAATGTTGTCTATGTATTCATTTGTATTTAATATTACGCTATTTAAATTACTATTGGATCGTAAAAGAATAAGTTCATGTTTGCAATTAATAATTATTTTATTATAATCCTCTGCGAAACCAAGAATTTTATTTAAAGGCACAGATACAGAAAATGATCCATTGGTAATTTTTGTGCCATCAACGTCCCAGCCCCATAATTTTGACATCGAAGATTCGAGTTCATTCATAGATATAAGAGATTTCATAGTAGTCGTAACCCCGGCGTTTTTTATTTTATCTATTTCTATCCCATTCAGTTCATATCGAATATCTTGAAACATATGTAGTATAGGGTTATTAGTAAACAGAACACTGTTCACCTGCGCTTTTGTTTCTCTATTGATTACTTTAATAGTACCCTCTATGTATAAAGTACTCGCTGATGGTAATACGTAAAGATCTTGTTGATTAATAGGTATACGGATTTCATCGTTTAAATTAAAACTGGTTACGTACGGTTTATATGAATGATATTCGAAACTTTCAATCGTGTTATCATAGCTCAATGGATCTATTAAGCTTAGTATACTCATTTTAACAAGCCTATGTTTTTTAAAAATTGTTTATTATCTTTCGTTAGCTTTGTAAATTGCTCTATAGGTCTTCTTTTCTTGATAGCACAGTGATTACTAATACGTTTATCGTGCGAGACTTTGCTTTTATTGAAATCTATCATTTTTCCGAAGATGTAAATATATTTGAATCTCTTCACCTCGTAAATTAAGTAAATTATTATTTGCGTCTAATATTCTTATTTTAAGTGAGCTTAAGCTTTTTTGGGTAACCGGGAAATAGATAACGTTTTTCGGTGTTTCTATAATCCTATATCCTGGAGGCACATTCGGAACAAACTCATGAATAATGTGGCTTGGTCTTCCGTTTACAAATGATCCGCTCACTATGTCACATTCAACTCGCACTATAGTTGTAGACAGAATGGAGACAGGAAAGGGGGACTCTGTTAATATATTAGCTTGTACAGTTTCTTCACCGAAACCTAGTAACTTGCCAATCGAATTTTCTTTATTAAAGTATACATTTTTAGAACATACTATCGAAGTCTTTAAGGTATTATTATTACACGTCAGTGAAAATGTGCATCCTTGCAGATGTCTTTTGAAGTAATCGTCAAGGTCTTGAAGTTCGTATGACCCTTCAGGAATTTGTACTACTTCGTTTTTACCATAATAAAATTTATTGTTTCTGTAGTCTATATTAGGTATAGAGTTAAAAGTTGACATGTATAGCAACCCACATTCATATTCACCATCTAGTTGAAGAGCTGGTGAATGATTCGTAACCAGGGTAGAAGAGGTTCCAGTTATAGACAAAGTGAAAGACATCGTGTGAATGATAAGGTTTTTATTGCACAGAGACATTTAAACGGTCGCTCCAAAATTGTTTTAAATATTTCAAACATAAATGTCCGCAATTTACAGTGTCAAAATTTTGATAAGTGTTGTAGTTATATGAAATTTCATGATTTTTTAAATACCTTATTAATTCTAACGGTGGTTGAAGATCACCATAACTATTAAAATATTCACAATAATTATTATCTTTAACATAGGCTACCCAGTGAGTCCCCTGGTTTTTAGAACTGTCTAAATTAACGATTGCACATTCTACTCTGTTAGGTCGCTTTGGCAAATTATCTCTCATATAAACACCACGAAAATGAGGAATATCTGTTGAGTATTTTAAAAGATCTATATTAGTGAGAGCTCGTCTAGGTAACCTTTTATTTAGTTTTTTGAACTTTTTAAACACAATCCTTTGCCGTTCTTATACGGTTTTATATGTAAACCTTTTCCTAATGCAATAGATTCCATCATTTTGTTATGGCGTTCTGATTCGGTTAAGTTTTTCTTTGCAGCTTTGTAATCAGCAACAGCTTTTGCGATTCCAGCAGCTCCTCCTGCTAACGAGCCTAACGCGGAAAGTCCAGCAAAAATAGGTATCAGTGGTAAAATACCTCCAGTTTTTGGGATCGGTATTAAGCGAGGAACTCGTAATTTACTCGTATTGTTATTACGGAATACTTTAATTGCAGCTGCGAAAGCTTGGCTAATTGCAGTGCCTTTATTTTTAGATTTGTTTTTCTTTAATTCAGCACGTATTTTAGATGTAAACTGTTTAAATGTTTTTATCCCCGCACCGATTTTTATTTTAGATTTCATTAGTTTGCTAACTAACCATGATGCAAGTTTTTCGCCCTTTCCAGCGTTTTTCGAGTTTAATCTTTGTTTAGCCATTTTATAAAGTTCTAAATCTGCACGGTGTCGGTCATCTAGATTAGAATGTTTATCGTAAGCAATGTCGTGCTGCATACACGCTTCGTCCAACTCATTAATTCCCTTATCACCCCTTAGCAACCGTTTGTGCAATTTTGTACCTGGTCCACAATAATTATACCCAGGTAAGTGCAGCTCAAATGGTAAGTGATTAATAGCACTGTTTAAAAGTCCTCTCCCTTTCATATCCAATATAATAATGACAATTTTGAATACAATAAAGTTAATAAATATACTCATACAATGGCATTTCTATCAATCCAGCTATTTTCGCTATCATTAAGCCCTAACCACTTTACATACAATTTTTCTCCCCTCTTTTTGATCACCTTTTCTATGAGGTAAACATCAGGATGCTTTGTTTTCTGAAGTTCTTGTTCGTAAAATGAACCGAGTATTGTATTTTTTCGTTGATCTTCAATAAGGTAAGTAACTGGACGAGTGTGATTTACATGTTTAATAGTAAATATTTCTGTCGACCAATTCGGTGTATAACCTTTATGAAAAGCACTTTTATACTTGCTTATGCGTACATGATCTCCTATATTAAATTTATTTGATTCATAACCTAGATTGGATTGCGCGTTTTCGATGTTTGTCTTTACTTTGGACTCATTATCAAAATTAACATCAAAAGGTTTAAATTTTGTTGTATGATGCATAGTTTGATTATAGGATTTAACTATATCATTCAAAGGTTTTCCAACCCATTTATAATTTCCAATGAAACTAAAATATTTGTATAGTTTATTTTTGAGCGTTTTTATTAACCTTTCAACAATAGATGCTTTTTTAATTGAATACGTGGAATAATGATTTATTTTTAAAAAATGTACATAACGACCAAATTCATTATTATAAAACTCTTTCCCTAAGTCTGTCTGTAAGTTTATCGGTACTCGTTTTGATGATTTAATAATTTGTTCGAAAGAATTTTTAACTTCTATTTTCGTTTTAGATTTTGTTGGAATACACCACGCATACTTTGAAAAGGCGTCAATTACAACCAAAATGTATTTATATCCTCTATTTATCTTATGTAAATTTTGTAAGTCAATCAAATCTGCTTGCCACAAATCATCAATTCCTTTTAATATAACTGCTCGTCGCTTAAAGTTTTTTCGAGCTGATCTGTGTATCTCGTTCACGACTTGCTGCTTTGCCATTGTTTAATTTGTTGAAAATATCGTCTATTTCCCTTTTTGAATAAAAGTTCAATTTCAACTGATTTGCCAACTGATGAATTTGAGAATTTATGTCATCAAACATAGAATCTAGATACTTCTTCTGATAAAGGTTCTGAACGAGCTGATCGACGTACTGCTTATTAACTGCATCATCAGGTGACAATGGATGTGCAAGTCCCTTTAATCTTAATGATTGTAAATCGAAATGTCCATCATCTGATCGGAGCAAAGCATTATTTTTAAGTTCAGAAACTTCAGATACACGCAGGCGTTTATGAAGATGATGACCGAATTTGTCTATATTCATTTTATGTTCTATTTGCACGTCAAAAGTTCTGCCTCGACTAACGATAATAGTAAAGTAACTGTTTTATATATTGACATTGTTAACTAATCCTGCTTCTTGCAGTTCTTCAATAACAGATATGATTTCATTATCCAATCCTGTATTACCAGCTTCACGAGAAGCTATAAGCAATTTTAATCTTTCAACTAATTCGTTTGGGTTATCCCAATATACATATGATACATCGGTTTTAACTTTTTTCATGGTCGATAATCCTTCACCACTTATTAAACGTTCTTTAGCTAATTTAAAAAGCGGTCTTATTACGTATAAATATTTCATGCCTTTGTTGCTTTTAATTGGTTTATTAGGATTAAAATCTCTTCTATGTGCATTAGTTTCTAATAATAAGATTTTATAATTGCGTTTATCATCCTCAGTTACAATATTTAAATCCGGTACTTTCTTATATAGCAATTCGTTTAAACCTGGCGTTAAATAGTAAGTATGGGCATTTACTTTTAATTTTTTATCATGTGTTGTGTATACCGGACAGGATCCCAACATTAGCTTGTCCCGTTCCGTTCGAACACCAAAAGGTATATTTAAGTTGGTAATATAATTCTTTTGAAATTTAGGATCATCACGAGGAGATGCGAAAGAATCTGTCGTCTTAAATGAAATATCATTTATTGAATCCTGATCATTAGTTTGTTCACTTTCCACTCCATCGCTTACATCACTTTCATCGTTGTTTGATGTGTTATCCTCTTGATCTTCATTATCAAGACTCGATTGAGAAGATTTCCTCACAACCGTATAATCATGAATAGATTGCCTCTTTTCTTCACTAGGACTCAATTTTAATCTTTTTACTGACTTTCCCCATCGAAATCCGTCATTTAAATCATCATCATTAGTATTTAAGTAATTATTCTCATTTTTAACTTTAACTATTTCATTAAGTGGTTCTGTTATTGGTTTCAATACTGATTCCAACATCATATCATTATCAGTTTTCATATTACGAATCAGACTAACTTTCTTTTTAACGGCTTCGACAGATTTAAGTACTTTTTCTTTCAAATTTTTCTCGTCATTGATTTTAAGATTCATGTCTGATCTTGATGGTTTTCTATGAAGCAATAAATGTTTCATAATAATGCATCATGTATTATAGTTAATCCATAATGATAAATGTGTCAAAACCCATTCTATAACATCCTGAATTACGAGTAGAATCTTTATTTATAACCAAGTAACTATATGGCAGTTTCCATACTTCAGCACACATTTCTCGAAACTGTGACCAAGACATATCGCTTCCAACGTGCTCATCATAAACATGACGTAAATTAACATCATCTTGCTTAAATAGAATTATTAAGTTAGCATTATCTCTTATTAATTGTTTAGGTATTTTACTATAAGTTTGATTAAGGTAGAAGCTATCAATATTTTTATGACGTCCCATTGCAAAGTAATCCCTTATGTTGTTTTGATTTTCACATGCAACATCATCAAATATAATAATTGAGTTAATGTTAGCTTCATGTGGACTTAGTACTTCATCATTCTCACTATATTTTTTAAATTCGACTGATGGAACCAACATTAGTATTTTTTCTAAATACTGATACATAGGTTGGAAGAGAGTTTTAGAATAAAGATAAAGGTTTTGAAATCGTAGCCCCCGTTCATGCAGCAGAAGACCGACCATTAAATTAGTTTTACCACAGTTAGAAGGACCACAAATGATACTTCGAATTGTGTTCGGTAAAAGCTCTCCATGACGTGAATTGCGATCGTGGCGAACTGGACAAACGACTTCTAATTGCAAGTTTTGAAGTTGTTTCACAAACTTCATATTTCCAAATATAAAAACAATATTACTACCTACGTGTTGTAAGCATGAAATGTCTGTACCCAATGAGAGTAGACCTTCAAGATATTGAGTAGTTATATGTGAATATGTTCAGGTTTTTTAAAACTGTATGAACTTCTTAACCGATTGAGCATTTCAAAACACCTCAAAACCGATTGAGAGTTTCAGAACACCTCAAAACCGATTGAGAGTTTCAGAACACCTCAAAACCGATTGGGAGTTTCAGAACACCTCAAAACCGATTGGGAGTTTCAAAACACCTCAAAACCGATTGGGAGTTTCAGAACACCTCAAAACCGATTGGGAGTTTCAAAACACCTCAAAACCGATTGGGAGTTTCAGAACACCTCAAAACCGATTGGGAGTTTCAAAACACGAAACACATGAAATGTGTTTTGAAACGCCCAATAATATACTACTGCTAAGCAAAGTTTCCAAGTGGCTCCAAGAGTATTTTGATGTCTTAACTTTTTTAATTCGGATCCTAAGGCGTAGGGCGTTCATGACGCCTTGTATTTCGCGAATCAACGACTTTTTTAATCGTAGTCTTCGGGGATTTACGACAAAGAAGGGTTGTTATATTATCGGAGTATTTTTTTACCCTTGATCAAGAATTGAATATTATCGTGAATTCTACTTTTAATTGAACAAAAACGTCTGTTATGCAATTCTAAACTATATTAAAATGAAAAAAATTATGTAGTGTCGAACATCCTACCTAAGACCGACGAATTTTTTTCGCCATAATTTAGTTTACACAACGTTTGCCCGCGTTGTTTTTGATTATCGTTTTCCCCTTGACGACTTATTGATTTTCCAGGGTAAAAGTAGCCTATTTGTCAATCCAGGGTATTAACCATTTCCATTTCTTCATCTAAATCCGTCCAATTTATGATATTCATCATCATCATCATCATTTCAGCCAAACGACGTCCACTGCAGGACATAGGCCTCCCCCAAGGATCGCCACAACAACCGGTCACGTGCTATCTGCACCGGGATCCCGCAACCTTCACGAGGTCGTCGGACCATCTCGTGGGAGGTCTACCGACACGTGGTTGCCATTCGAGAAGCTTGTGGTCCCATCGGCCATCAGTTCTACGAACAATGTCCCCGCCCACTACCACGTTTATGATATTAATAGGATACAATAATATACAATAAAATACCATCCAGATGCTTTAAGATCACGTCAGTTGCTAACAGTAGGCCAGTTGTTTGGGATCGTTTGTTGATCGAAAGTCCAGTCGGCAAAAATGCGTGTCAATAAAATAGTTTACTTTGCTCAGATATGTTTTTTAAGTTGTGACCAAAATAAGAACTAATAAGGACTAAATGGTTGGTATGAAAATTATTCTTAACTTACCCCCTTACTAATAAACGTTGAGTAACGGTAGTATAGCTATACAATGTTTTGTCCTTATCTGTCAAATTCAAATGTCACAATGACAGATAAGGACAAAACATTGTATAGCTATACCACCGTTACTCAACGTTTATTAGTAAGGGGGTTAGTATAAAACATACATAGCACGCTTAGATCTTTAAAACTACGCAACTGATTTTAATGTGGTTAGCATCAATAGCCTCGTAAGGCCCACCATACTGCAAACAGGGAGTTTTTTGTCAGTACGACTTTGAATCAAGCAGTACCGCAATAAAGTTCAATTTCGCTTGTTCTATAAAGCCATTTTCAGTTTATGAATATAGGAAAATAAACCTTATTCTAATTGTAACACAGTTCAAATTAAATTGCCTTGATTATGTACATCCTATTACACACTGGGCCTTACGAGGATAGGTACATTGATGATTTTAATGCGAGTTTCATCAATATATACAATGATTCAAGAGAAAGGTTTTATACAAAAAAAAAAAAAAGTTTTATGTAGGTACGCGTGTTACAGCAAACTCGCAGTTTACTTTATAATGCAATTGCAATTATGCAAACACTTGCCCCGCGTGTTGCATTTTCCGATCCGAGTAATTTATGCACTCTAAACTTTACTCTAAACCTTTTAGCTTTAGTACGTATTTCACGTGGAACTGGGAGAATGTTTCATTTCCATTAACTAGGGTAGCGGTAATTTAGCCATTAGGTACTATTTTCATTAACTGCAGTAAAAATTACTTTGTTGCAAAACGTTTAAAACTCTAGTAAAAAATGACCTTATTGTATACAATAACGATACCTAATTTTAACATCACAATAAATTGCTTTAAATCACCAACTTACGCAGTGTCCCGAAATTCAGAAATGACGTACCTACTTCACGAAGTTTCATGTTGTAATTAAAATTCCTAACGTAAAATCCGTCACGATGCAGCTAAATCCCAGCAGACTCCATCATAATCACGAAAAAGTTATGACGTCACACCGCAGTTCATAGCCAAAGAGCCGTCCGTCGAAACAAGGGCTTAATGGTTTTAAAGCCTCTATTCCGAGTGCAACCTACTAGTAAGCAAAGGAGAGTTGAACTTTTCAGGGCTGGTCATGGGCCCTTTTGACTTTGAGTTGGCATGATTGGATCGCGGATTCAATCATTCGATCGTTGGGATTTTTAGAAAGGAAAAATATAGTACGCATACGAGTTATAAAATGGCAATTATTATCTTACGTGGCATGTGTATTTATTAGCTTATAAAGTATTTATAAATATGGAATTCGTTGCTTGGAATGAAACTTTCTTATTATTATATACTTATTGCCACTAGGGCTACTAACAACGCTAGAGTAATGAAGTCTTATGACATGTGATTGCCCTCAAAACATACACTGGTGGGAATTGACCGGAATTGTCATGAAAAATTACGATCTATTGTGTAGAAGCCCAAGCTCCTCTTCAGGGCTCTTTTATGTGTTTCGTCTAAGTAATAGAACTCTTATGCTTTTACATGAACGCTCTCATACATTGCCATATGTTTGAATTTCCTGCGAGTCACGCCGCAAAACGCGCCGCTTACGAGTAACTCTCCAAATCTCTGGTTTTCCCAGTCAGTAAGTAATATGTATAACTGGCGCAGTCGGTAGGATTCGCTGTGTTTACTCACCGTTCCTCCGTCTCCGCGGCGAGTGCGCCGGCGTGCTCTGCTCAGAGCTGTGCTCGTCCGCTCCGCTGCTGTCTGCTCCCGGCGCAAGCGATAGCGTTGTGCCGGCTGGGCAGCGCTCGCGGCTCCGGCTGCGCTGCCATCGGCTCTGTAAAGACAGGATAACTCAGAAATCGGGTATTTTGTTGACTGGTTAATGACAAAGTTAGCTTAGCCAAGCGGATTCAATTCTCCGGAAGAGATAAATCCAAATCCTTTTCGGTTCACGCTGTGCGGTTATGGAATTTATTGCCTACTGAAATTAGGCAGTCTCAGTCTGTAGATTCTTTCAAATCTAGACTAAAGAAGTTCTGGCTTGACACTTGTTCTTAAACTTTTTCCTGCTATTTATAAATGTTTATATAATTATTTTATCTGTTAATATTTATAGAAATTTATTTTAGTATTGTACTTATTTGGCTAATATTTTTAATTAATTATTTCTCAATCGCTCAAAGGTTAACTGGAAGAGATCCCTTAAAGGGATAAGTTTGCCTTTGTACATCCCTTTTTTTACAATTTTTATCTCCTTTGTTTGTACAATAAAGTGTTTACATACATACATACAATTCTGTGATGAAAGGTGAGTCTTGAATGATTTTCTGATTTAATTATATTTATTTCCAGTTTTCATGTCCATACATTTGGATATGGAATTGACGTAGGCGCTCGACCCGTCCGTCTGACACCTTTCGTCAATCCTATACATCGCTGCTTAAATACAAAAGCGCCACAAATCAAAAACAGATACAGTTTGATTTAAAACTTACAGTAAATAGCGTTCCGAATTTAAATGCAACACTAACACATTTTGATTTGTGTCGCTTTTGTATTTAAGCAACGACATGTTTGATAATGATTACGACCGCCGAAAGTATCTCATCTATAGTCAAAAATAAATAAATAAATAAATAAATATCAAGGGACGATCTCACACAAATTGACCTAGTCCCAAACTAAGCTCTAGGCTTGTACTATGGGTACTAGACAACGATATAAATACTTATATAGAGAAATATATACTTAAATACATAGAAAACATCCACGACTCGGGAACAAATACTCGTGCTCATCACACAAATATCTGCCCTTACCGGGATTTGAACCCAGGACCGCTAGCTTCGTACGCAGGGTCACTACCAACTAGGCTAGCACGTCGTCGACATATTTTTATGAAATATAATTAAAGACCAAAATCTGACAGTTCACATCTTGATTATTTCGTTACTTTAACATTATTTCATAAAAATATGAATGAGAACTCGTGTCACCAGTAATGTTAGGGTAAGTTGTATTGACAAAAATACCTACACTTAAACCAAAATGCAGTAATCACAGCGAATGTGCGCCCGTTGAGGTTAGGATTTTCGTCTTAAATTAGATTTTCGAGTATAGGGACCCTATGTCCCACCATACTCTCCACTTCTTTTGAATACAATCTTCTATATCTTTATCTTTCTTTACATAGTATAAAATAAAGTCACTTCCGCTGTCTGTTCGCTAAGATCTTTTAAAATCCTCAAGGGATTTTATTACAGTTTTCAGCTATAGATAGAGTAATTCAAGACGAAGGGTTTTATGTATAATAAGTTCTGGATTATTTACGGGTGTTACAGAAAACTCGCATAAACCGAAGCGAAGCGAGGGCGGGTCACTAGTAACTATTACACAGACATACGTTATTGAATATTACTTATAAGATTTACAAATACTTAAAAATATAATACAAAGTAACAATTAAAAATTAAGACTAAAACTATGGCAAATTAAAAATAAATAAATAAATAAATTAAAACTAAAATAGACCTAAATATAACTAAGCTAAAAACTATAAAATTAAAACTAAATAAAAACTAGAAAAGAAAGGGCCCCGTGGTAAAGTACCACAGATGCTAGCAGCATTTCCTCGTTGTATAGCAATACTTATGCGTTGGCCGAGGAAGCTGCCAGCTCTGTGGTCTCCAGTTGTTTCTAAACTTGGAAACCTAATTAGATTCCAATATACGTCAAAAAAACTACCAAAGATGGCTGAATGTCACAGTTACACGGTGTCATCATCGTTGTGACGTTTCAGGAAAAACCAACCTTTTGGTACAATAATTATGTTAAAATAGACAATATAAGTTATTTCCACAATATGATAAAGGTCATCCTAATTTTAATCAATGTTTGTTGAACCTGGTACAGGCTCCATTTTACTTGCGATAAAGCAAAACCGACGAGCAAAACACAAACTTGAAACAATAACGAAATGAAACAACAAAAACTTAACGCAAAACAAAAACTTAACAATGAAAATCACCACGGGGCGAATAGGTGCAGAAAACATTCGAGCTATCCAAACGTCAGATGTCGAATGAAGTGACAATAGATGTTATCAACTGATAATTTTTTGAAGACTTGAAGATTTTTTGAAGATTTCGGTCAAGTTTTGAAGACGTACGTAAAAATAGTATTGATTTTTTTTCCTAAAAATGTAATGGCACATAATGAGAATAATAATTGGTACCAAATGTTATTAAACCCTGAGTTATTGCCATTGTTATTTAAACTTTTCTCATATAAAACAATTTAATGAAATATCTTTTTTTGCGACGAGTATTTAAATAAGATTAGTTTATTTAAGAAGGAAAATTAAATGTTGCCTTTAATATTATAAATAAAATAAACAGCTACCTATAACATTTATGGAAGTGAAAATTTACTGATCCACCTAATATGTCATTTTAATGGCAACACTTTTTTGACGTATGTTGGAATCTAATTAGGTTTTTTAGTTTATTAGCCTTTTTGAAATGTCCTTAAAAAGGCTAATAGCGCTGGGTCCCCACATAAGTAGGTCAAACAAATTGAACTGTATTGCTACAGATTCTGTAAATATGAACCAAATAAATTGGCAGAAAATTGACATAAAATAAAGATCTAACAAGATTTATCAGGCAAGTACAGCGTGTCTACTGAAACAACGTAACATCAAAATATTTACAAAGTTTCCGACATGGTAATTGTTGAAGCAGAATATCTAACTAGTTACCCAAGTTTTGTGTGCCCAGAGCTCTATATTTGTATAGTGTTGTGGCTCCAAGTAGAGCCAAAGGTATCTCGCATGTTAGTATAAAGAATTTTCTTTTGTATTTTCCCTTATAACGACTTTGATCACGCCTTTTCCTTGTTTGCTTCGGCCTTTCATCTTTTTACCTGACTAACAAGAAGGATGTTTTTTGATAAATTTTATTTAAATATATTTTCTCAAACATGCAATGGAATATTGGCGTTATGTTAGTTATTTTAGGCTTCAAAGTAGGCGGATCAACTCGAGAGAACTGTAAAGGAGTTTCATACAAAATTGAAGGCCTAGGACGGGTTTTTTTTTTTTAATTTTAGTGTAAACATGGCAGCTGTGTTTATGAACAGGCTAAATAGCTTTTTTTTAATATACTAAGCCGTGCATCCAACCAAGGCGTTTGCGTGTTTATATAAAGTACCAGGAGAACAAACGTAATTGGGGTGCGTACCGCAACTTAGATCGCAGGCGGTGCGCTGCGGGGCACCGGCGGGCGGGCGGGCGTACACGACACAGCGCGGATGACTGAGCACTGTAGGTTACTTTTAATGTTTATGCACTCCTAGTATTTGACAGTGTAATTTTTGTTTTAATTTTTTTAATGAATTATTTTGAGAAAAGCACTATACAAACCTCGGCGTGAAAAGGGGTTGCCAGCCTCGTACTTTCGTCTATATGAACTCGGCCGGCAACCCCTCTACTTCCCAGCCTCTGTAGTAATGTACTATTACAGCTACAGTTACAGCTATTTCTTAACACAACTACAGAAAGTTTATATTTTTACTTAGACCAGGTTTTTGGTGAAATCCAACCAGTTTCCGTTATAACGCAATATTAGGGCTTGTTTACGCAGACGAGGGGCGTCGCGCGTAGCGTTGGGCGGCGCGGTCTGTACTTCGGTGATTCCACGGGCGGTTCAAACGCCGTCAGTCCGCTATCATAAATATTGAAAGAATGAGCTACACCAAGCAGCTAACATTCACACAGAGCTATACTGTTATCTTACTTCTTGCCACAATTGATCGAATTTTAAGAATATTATCGCCTATTTCTTAAATACTTAGGACAGCGGACTGACCGCTGTTGAAACGCCCGTGGAATCACCCACTTTCAAACATATGGCGTTATATGAAAGCGTTTACAGAAGCGATTTAACACGTGTTTGCTTCATATACAGCGTGACCTGCGGCGGAGCCCGCGGATGACAATGAACACGGTGCACATCGCGTGTCGACACGTTGCGTCGCATCGCTTCGGCCAGATTCCTCAATTACGCACCATTACTTGGACCGTAGCCAAGATTATAACAACACTAAAAAGTTTTGGAATTCAGCCGGAAATGGCTGTAGGATAAACGAAAATTCGTACAAACGATGCATTAGGACAAATGACGATTAAGTAGGATTCCAATATAGACCCGCCAGATACAGTGTGTTACCAGCGCTCTGTTTTTTTTTAAAGGAGGTTAAATAACGTATATCTGTAACGTAACCATGACATTAATTTAATTAATAAACAAATTTTCAGGCTTTGTAAAGCCAGCAATGTAAAGCACAGCAATTTGACAAGTGTAAATGACAGTCGACGGATACTTTGATTATTAGGATTTGCCCCCGTACCACGACATGCCTTGTACTAAGCAACAGTGATACTGATAACGATGAACACGCAGCACATGCATTACATTAAAAATGGTCTGTATCTAAGATAATTAATTGTGAAGTTACTTTAATTATTTTTTAATTGATAATACTTGCAAACAATTGCTAAAGCAACATATTATAGGCAGTTTTAATAAATGTCCGCATGCCGGTAACACACTGTATACTATTTGAAACTTTCTGCATAAAAACCTTTTTAAATAAACTAGAGCTACGAGGTGTCAAATCGATACCGACGATAGGATTCTTTTCCTTTCAAAAAAATATCAAAACTTTAAAGAAACGTTATTAAAACTTCGTGGTTGCAAGCAAAAGCTATCCATACAAATGCAAGTGGCAAAATGAATGTAAACTAGTGTTGTAGACGCTCCGTGGAGCATCATTTAAACTTTATTAGCATTCAACTGGGACTGCCTGAGACGATCTGATTTGAATATGAATATAAGTGAAGTCAGTCGCTGCTAGCTGATTTAACAAGCTAGAATTGAAGTTCTGCAGTTTGTGCGTAAATAAAATTTACACGGCAAGCAGGGATGTTTTTTTTCTCGTTTATGGAGTGTGCGGAGTGTCCGCAGATAAACTTTTCCAAAATTTTTGAATATGTGAAAAACACGTCACGTTCACGGATCAGTTTGCGAAATATTCAGCTTTAAATTGATAATTTTTTTAAAGTCAACTGACAACGCAGTAAGCCTAGTTGCTAGTAACACTGCCTACGAAGCTAGCGGTCCTGGGTTTGATTCCCGGTCTGGGCAGATATTTGTGTGATGAGCGCGAGTATTTGTTTCTGAGTCTTGGGTGTTTCCTATGTAATAGTACAGTCAAGGATTTTATTTGTTATGCCGCTATGGAACCCTGTCGCATAACGTTAATCATCCATTTAAGCGTAATTTCTTTCATGTGGTTTGACGTAGTCATTATGACAGGGTTCCAATTAAAGTCCTAGACTGTACCTATAGTACAAATCTAGTTAGGGACTGGGTCGATTTGTGCGAGATTGTCTCCAGGTATAAATTATTTATTTGAACCGAAGGCGAGGGCAATAAGAATTCGATCTAAGGCTTTCTTTATTCCCGCCCGCGTGGTGTTTGCACAATCTTACGTCGTCACCTAGCCAAGAAGTAGGATTTTCTGCCGGCGGTAAATGCTACTTTACGGTCCAAAGTAAACACAATTAATGTACGAAGTTTTGATTCACTTATTCCCCGAACAGACAAGGGATTTGTAAAGTTGAATTGACATTTAATGACAGCATTATCTAAAAGGCAGGATTTACATAATTCGGTCAAAATTTTGCACATAAATTGGGCATTTCATCGGTGATATTACAATACTGCGTAATAACAAATTAAATACGGTGCAAAATACACCTTAACAAGTAAGTCAGTAAGGTACATTTCGCAACTAATTGAATTTGTTAGTTACGCGGTATTGCAGTAATTGCAGTATCATCAATGATTTCAAATATTCACGAGTTAAAATCAAGTTTTGTGGAACTGCGCAGATATTAACCTTTATTTGAACACCCTATAGCCCTGTACGTTTTCTATTGGTACCCCATCCTTTTTACTCATGATTCGTGACTAACTCGAGAGAAAGGTTAGGATATATCGTAGCTTGGAACTTCGACTTTCTCAAGTCAGCAATACCTCTATTTCTTTTGAGATCATGTCGATTTTGAAACCTTATTGCTTTTTAACTTCTACTTAGTAAAACCATAATTGCTTTTGACATGTTATCGTAATGTCAACGTTACAATAGCTCTTATTTACATGACAATAACGCTGATTTAAAAACGACACGATAACATGTCAAAGCAATATAGTTTTGGTAGAATAGAGACCCCGAGGCCCTAGACAAGATGCATTGGGCGTTCGTTATCGTTATCCAAAATGTATAGGATTGACGTAAGCTGTACAGACAACACGAGTTCACAAATATGTGTACACTTTAGTACCTCGTCTATTTAATGTCATGTTTAAACGGCCGTATAAAATTGTCACAGCGATTAAAGTGACAAGATACTAAAGTGTACACATATTTATGAACTTAGGTACCTTTACCATGAGTGTGGCGATGAGTTTCCGAAAATCATATTTTGCTCCAAGCGATTCCATTCGCAAAATTTACCTGTCTTTATTTTTTTCAGTGGCTTATTTCGCCAAAGATTTTTATCTCAGTAGAATTAATTCCATTATCATAATTTCCCAATCTGTATTTATCTGAATAGTTATCATTTTCACAGAGTCGACGGAGCGGCGCTAGCGCGGAGCTCCTACTTCTTGGTGGTTTGGCCCTCCGGGCCTGCTGCAAAACTAACATAACCTAAACCTACCTACCTATTTCGGCCTAATTACAATGGTGAAATTTGCGACTGGAAAATAACCAGAACGGTAAATATGCGACCAGGAAAAATTAAGAATGGGAAAAAAAGACATTCGGAAAAATCACGAATCGGAAGAATCGCGACTGGAAAAAAAAAAGATTTTTGGAAAAATATTGCCACACTCAATCATGGGAAGGTTCAAGGTCAGACGGTCGTGTCGAATGCCTACGACAATAAATTCCACCCATTGCGTCAGTTTTCGAAAATCGTTTACGTTAGCTTTAAGCAACTTGTCTAGCCTCACTTTTAATTTTTTAAGAGCCACCATATCGTTAATTACATCACAAAGACGTGGCTATAAAGTAAAGTGGAGTAGAATAATGGAATAGATATAATTATGTCTCTCGTCTGTGTTTAGGTCGTGTTTTGTTTGTCAGTTAAACAGACAGTAACAGAACAGTTTTGTAAGTATAAGTAGTTAAGTGTACATAATGACGTCCAATCTAATACTGCTCATACGGAGAAAAAGCACAAGTGCATTTCATTCATAGAAGCATATTAAACTCTCAAGGTTTATAATAAGGTTGGAATTGCAGTACAATTCATAAGCAGACGTGCCTTTTTTCCGTAGCATGGCAGAATACCTGTCATCATGTCCAAGGTTCGTACGATCGTCAAGTCGTTAAATACATTATCGTCCTGTATGAACCATCGATTATAAGTAATGACCCGAATAGGCATCCATTAAGGCTATTAACTATGTGTGAAGAGCCTGAAAACTAGCCATATTGACTTTGAATTATGTAATGTAAAGGAAAAATAATGTTTTAAAAAACAAAAAACCGCCTCCAAAACGCAAAAAATAACTTCTTTAAAATTGTAGGCACCTAATAGGTTAGTCCAACTGATGTCGGCTTTTTGTTGAAAATGTTGTGGTCGCCGACTTCAGTTGGACTAACCTATTAGGTGCCTACAATTTTAAAGAAGTTATTTTTTGCGTTTTGGAGGCGGTTTTTTGTTTTTTAAAACATTTATTTTATTTTATACTTTTTAGTGATCATAATACGCTGTTACGTAGTCTCACTTCTTAGTTGAAATGAAACTTTAACTTATATCAAGCGCGCCGCAAGCAACGCCGCGGGAAAATCATAGTCATATTTCAACAAGTAAATATTATTCGTTGTAGGTAGTCGCTCAACTATCTTAATCGAGATATCTTATCGCCACCCTTGAAATCGGTACCATTGAGGAGTTCCGGTGGCCATCTGTGGTCTTCATCATCAGTTCCACTACACCAAAGGATACTTTCTGAATGCAAATGCTGGACTTGTTACTAAAAATACTAAAATCGCTATATGTTTGCCTACAATATTTGAGGAGTTCCCTCAATTCCTCACTGATTCCCTCATCAGATACAGATTTGGTGACAATGGGACCACCTCGGAAGCATACTCTATCAAACCAAAAAAAATTTTTTTAAATCGGTTGACAATTGACGGAGTAATCGGTGAACATACATAAAAAAAAAAAAAAAAACATACAGTGGAACGTATAACCTCCTCCTTTTTTGAAGTCGGTTAAAAATAAAAAACGATGATGTTGTACACACATACATACCTTTACGCCTTTCTGCCAATGATGTAGGCAGAGACTAACGAACGCGGGATGCACCGGTCTAAATATACTACTTTCGCTTCCTTTACATTCATCATCCTCTTCATGCACTTTCGTCGGTTTCGGGTGCCTTTAATTAGGCCCTTATTCAGTCTAGACAGGGCGGGTGCCAATACAACTATTTGTTATACAAGGGGGAAAGTTGTATTTTACCTGCGAGTGTTCATTTGAAACACGAGCTAGCGAAAGGATTGTATGATTGACCACGAGCGAAGCGAGTGGGTCAAAAATAGAATCCTGAGCGTAGCGAGTGTTTCAACACACGAGACGTAAAATAACTTTTCACCTGTGTATAACACAAAACTTTTCACCTCACTACTGTGAGGAAAATAAGAAAAAGGGTTTGTACTATCAATTATAAAGACAATAAGCTCAATTCCGCATTTTGCACGGTTTCCCGTAATTCCACAGGTGTTAATACGTCTTCGTCACTCGAATCACTCATTTTTAATAACAAAACAAACTAGAAAAACACGCGAATATTTAACGTTGACGGCTTAATTGAAAAGTTTTGACATAAGTTTTTTTTTATTATTTCGGATGCGTTTTGTTCGCACATCGACTTACTTGCACTGTCAGAACATTTTATCCGTTTTTATAACAAGATTGAAGGTTAATGTTGAATGCTGATATTTATGAATTAAAATAAAGTTGTAAAACTGTATTTAGTGTTTTTTACTCGATGCAATTCATTAATTGTGATAAAAATTCAGCACGTTTTACGTTTTGTTAGCTGTCAAATATCACTTAAGCTACCTTCAAATGTCAAAACTCTTTCTCCACATGTGGATAAAAAGCAATTTTCTCAATAGATATCAAACAAACAAAAAGGGCTTTCCGAGCTAGTGAGATGATAATATATATGTTATGTTGTGTTGTTTTATTTTATACATGTTAGATTGATATCTGTACCATTTTACTAGGTTTATTTAAATTTATTTATATTTATAAAAAACAAAACTACCTAATTTCAAAACTAAACGTATTCAAATAAAATACAACTAAGCTACTTAAATAATGATAATCCAGACACAACTTTAAAAAGACACCCACTCTGTTTAATTATAGCGATTATATTTAAAGAAACTCTTCATTCATTATTTAAAGTAAAGTATAGAGGTCAACTAATGAAATTTATAGCGATCTTCCTACTAATTCTTACTTACTTTAAATTTACTCATAGGGTCCAAAGGTTATCCCCACATGGACTTTGTAAAATGTACAGTTTTGCTTTCGTGAGATAAAACAACTGTAATTATTATAGGGTTAGGATTTTGGTGGCTTATCGTGGTTTTAGAATCCATGGAGTTGCTATATTTCCTAACTAGCTGTTCCCGCGACCACTTCGTTGGGCAATAAACATTTTTTTTGGGTTAATATATAGCCTATGACACTCACAAATGACGTGGCTTTCTATTGTTAAAAGAATTTTAAAATCGGTTCAGTAGATCCAGAGATTACCCCTCACAACGTCACAAACTTTACCTCTTTTTAATATTATTAGTATATTAGTATAGATTATTATAATATATGACACTTTCATTTTGACCTTCAGTATTGTCATATTTCAAAATGAACTAAATATATTTTTAGTTCGGTTATTCCATACCTAATAATATTTGCTTGTTTGTAACGCTTTCACAGCAGAGGTATCCTCCATACCAAAATTCATTTAAATTGGTTTAGCGGTTTAATAAATAAATGAATTTTAAAATATTAAAATTAATTAAACTAAATATTAAATGTTTTAAAATATTAAGGTCAAAATCAAAGAGATATTATAATAATTAGGAAATAGCGACTCCATGGATTCTAGAACCACGATTTGCTACCAAAAGTCCTAACTCTAGATATTAATGTTAAAATCGGAAAAGTGAAACCCTGAGGGCTTAGATTTATGACGTCACTGTGACACAGTTCTATGGTGGGTCACGATTTCATGTTGCCGACTGGACGTCTTTGCCGTGTCATTTCCCGACGTAACAACTCATTACGTCCAAATTGTATGGAAATCAAATCCTCATTGCGATGACAGTTTTCGCAATCATACACCTATTGCAGATGGTCAAATTTCAAGAAACAAAAGCATAAACCCTCGGAAACCTTATCCACTGAGGCGGAGACGAGCGGAGCGGTGCGGAGCTGTGCCAATATTCACCAATAGAATCTAAACTAACGTGCGCATGGCGCGCTCCACGTGACCGCATGCGCCTTCTATTGGTTAATATTGGCACAGCTCCGCACCGCTCCGCTCGTCTCCGCCTCAGTGGAGCCGCAGCCTATTGCCCTTACTTATAAACGTGGAAAAACCGTGGAGTAGCTAAACCATGCTTTGTCCTTATCTGTCAAATTCAAATGTCACAATGACAGATAAGGACAAAGCATGGTTTAGCTACGCCATGGTTAGGTACTCCACATTTATAAGTAAGGGCATAAGGCCTTAACAAACGAATCCTGGCTGACACACCCGTCACAAGATACCTCAAAGTAAAAGTCCAGTCATAGAAAATTGAAATTTTTAGGGTTCCGTACCTAAAAAGGAAAAAACGGAACCCTTATAGGGTCACTTTGTTGTTCGTATGTCCGTCTGTCTATCAAGACTCTTTATCTCGGGAGCGCGGTGAGGTATCGAGTTGAAGTTAAAACCATTTACTCAGGTCGTCCCTTGAAGCTGTGACAAATTCAAACTTCTAAGTTAACGTAAAAAAAACATAAGGCAGTTTATGCCGCAAAAAATGTATATTTCGACACTCTTAAAGGAATCAAAATTTATAGGTTATTTTCTGTTGACCTAGAACTATGAAATTTGGCAAGTAATGCCGTCTTATACCTACTACAAGTACTCGTATAGGGCCAAATCTGAAAACTATACATTTTTAAATAAATCACAACAAACAGTCTTTATGCAAGGAACGGCGGTCCAAATCGTATGAAAATCTTAAATGTGGAACCCTCGGTGCGCGAGACCGACTCGGACTCGCCTTGACCGGTTTTTAAGACAAACATTACAGTCGAGTTCAATTTATTAATAGAAATCAAATAAAACAACTGTTAACAAACAAACAACTTTAATGGCAGCTGAACCCTCCATCCATGACAATGTTCTGTCCAGTTATATGTTTCGCAGCATCACTAGCCATGAAAGCCACAGTCTTAGCCACATCCTCTGGTTTTATAAACTCTCCCAAAGGCACACTTGGTAGGAAATCTCTTCCAAACTCCTCAGGGTCCAAATTAGCTCGCTCGATGATCTTAGTGCCCGTCACGTACCCAAGTGCTAGGGAGTTGGAACGGACCTTCTTTGGACCCAGTTCGAAAGCCACGTATTTCGTGAAATGCTGGATAGCAATTTTAGACAAACTGTCAGTTAGAAGACCTTCCCAGTATTTAACTGCTTCTACACCAGATATGTTGATGACGTTACCTGAAAGTGGTTTTACGAACGTTATTATTTGGGTTATGACTTTTGGTAGCATATCGTGGTTCTAGAATCCGTGGAGTCGCTATTTTTCTAATTATTATAAAAGTACCACTTTGATTTTGACCTTCAGTGTGATAATAATATTTCAAAATGCATTCATTTGTTAAATCGCTAAACGAGTTTAAATGAATTGTGGTAAAGAGGATATCTCCGCTGTAATAGCATTACAAACAAACAAATTTTCAAGTGTTAGTCGGTATGGATAAACCGAACTAAAAATGTATTTAGTTTATTTTGAAATAGGACCCTTTTTTTATGGCATAGAGAAGGTAAACGAGCACACAGGCCACCTGATGTTAAGTGGAAACTGTGGCCCATAGACATTCGCATTCACGAGACCGCAAACGCGTTGCCAACCCTGAGGACGAAGATGGAATGCCTCTATGCTAGTCATTTCACCGGCTGTCTTATCCCCAAACCGGAACACAACAATGCGAACACTGCTGTTTGGCAACAAGGACAACATTGAAGGCCAAAATCAAATTGTTATGTTTATAAAAAATTGGAAATAGTGACTCCATGGATTCTAAAACCACGATATGCCACCAAAACTCCTAACTCTAGTTATTATAGTCACCAAGCGGCGCGTTGTTTTATCTTTATTACCATCAACGTTGAGACTGATGAGATAAGTTATTGGTTTTTTTTTGACAAACATTATTAAGATTTCAATAAGTCTTTAAAACGTGATAATCTCAACGATAAGAAGAATTTAACGACACTTTGTTTTTCGAAATAGAGATATTCCTTCAGCCTTTTCGATGCAACGACACGTACACACATAAGTTGGATCTATATTGAAAATCCCAATTATCACTAATGTATCGTTCCTATCCGGTATCCGGATCCTAGTTGGTAGTGACCCTGACTACGAAGGTAGCGTTCCCGGGTTGTGGGAAAATATTTGTATGATGAGCGCAAGTATTAAATATTAGTCCAGAAATCTCTGATGTTTTCTATGTATGTATCTATACATATAAGTATGTTTATCGTTGTTTAGTACAAGCTTAGAACTTAGTTTGAGAGTAGTTCAAATTTGTTACAATGTCAGTCAAACAGTCACATAAAAACAAGATATAGCTATGAAAACATTGAATAACCTATAGTTCCATTTATATGTAAAAAAAACTATATTTTTCAAAAAACAGGTTTATAAATGAGTACATATGTACCAGCATCTCTATTATACATATTTTTATATATTTATTTAAATACATATAGTCAAAAACATCATCTATCTTACCGCCGAAGGCCCCCCGTACACAAGTTTATATTTTATTGGCAAATTTCTTTTTATGGCGGCTGAGGAGTAGGGTAAAAAAAGTAACTTTGTCATCTTACCTTGACACTTGATGAGTAGAGGCACAAATAGTCGAGTGAGATTGAAAACGGATCGCAAATTAGTGTTGATGTGAGCGTCAAAACTCTCAGTCGTGGCTGTAAAGATGTCATCAGAAATAAACACGCCAGCGTTGTTCACTAACACGTCAAGAGCTCCATAGACTTTCGTCACACGGTCCACAATTCCCTCTACCTCAGCATCTTTGCTAACATCTGCTTGAATAGCTAGTGCTTCATGTCCGCTGTATTTAGAACAGAGGTCTTTAACTTCTGCTAGAGCTGGTTTGTTTCGTCCAATGACTACTAACTTCGCTTTCTCTTTAGAAAAATGTATCGCAATAGCTTTGCCTATCCCAGAGCTGGCTCCAGTGACTAAAACAACTTGGTCTCTAAACGCCATGTTTTTTTCTGCGTGTGTGCTGATTCAACCGGCGCTTATATACTTACAGTCGGCCGTATCGCTTTAATGCCTCTGATAAATTAGTGCAACTGTTCAAACATAACGTTAAAGTGACAAAGCAATAAAGTGTACACCTATTTATAAGACTGTCCGTACAGTAAAGAAAATCGAAAGACGTACCATTTTCGCTCTTATCACAATGTGAATAAGACATAAACAGGTACATCTTTCAGTTTCCCATACTGTACCTATTGACAATTGGACATTTAAAAAGTAATTTTCCATTGCTTTGTGATGCAAATAAAGCCTTGACTTTGCGCTGTGACTAATTTCTTGTGTATTATGATATGTTTAAATGTATTATTTGTTATACTTATGAATATATTTAGACTAAAATTTAGTTCTGTGACTGTTTATCTATAAATATACCAATTTTATTGTTATTTGACCTTGTAAATAGGCCTTGAAATGGACACGGTAACAACCAATCTTAAACTACCAATAGTCGCTGTCAGACTGTATTGTCGGTCATTACTCGCAGCAACTTCTTGCTCCTCCTTGCTACTCATGTATTGCGGCCTTATTTATATAGTATAATAGAATAGAAAAGTATAACTTTTTTCGGGCAACAAGGCCCATATTAACAATTACCTTGCTAACATACATAACAACATAATATAGGTAAATTAACTACTAAAACACTTTTGCGGTGTCATCTAGCCGGCGGCGGCCACGAAATCGCCGTAATAATTCGCTTTAGGCCAGAATTCCTCCTTTAAAAAGGTCAACAAAGGATTTAACCTCGTAAGTACCCAACCGACGCACGTGTAAGAAGAAATGAGATGAAATGAAAGAGACTTAAGAGCGTGGAGGAAGCGAGGGAGAGTTTGTCTGGATCGTAGCAAGAGGAAGGAAGTGGTCTCTGCCTACCCTTACGGGCGTTTACTGTGTACCACCTATGGCACACCGTGTCTCACGAGGTTGAAATTAACCTTGTGGACTCCACTCGACCCTCAGGGTAACTCCGTTATAATACCGTGTTCACTTTTATGTACTCTGTCTTATTCTTATCTTATCTACCTTCAGGTTGGTGAAGAAGTGCTGTGTGCGGTGCACGACCGAGAGCGGCGCGTGGTGGTGCGCGGAGCGCGCGCGGGGCGGCGGCGAGCGCTGCGCGGGCGACGCGCATGACAGCTCCGACGCTGACTTCGACAGCCGCCCGCTCAGCGCTTCTGACCGCTCTGGGGATGAAAATAAATAAATATATAATCAGCATCATTTTAGCTGAAATACGGTTAGATTAGCCACAAGTAATGGGCTGAGATTCCAGGCGGTATAAACCAAATCGTCTTTGACCAGAGGGCCCTGCCATGATGCATTACGCTAACTAGACGTTTCTATTCGATTCGTTTTTAAACCAATCGCGTCACTGGTCGATCACGTGATATGAAAAGTCACGTGATCTACCAGTGACGCGATTGGTTTAAAAACGAAACGAATAGAAACGATAGTTAGCACAATGCATCTTGGCAGGGCCCTCTGTTATCGTATTGTCAAGGTTTGTATAGCTCTTATTTACTTGACAGTAGATTTAGGCTTACTGGAGCTCTATTTTACTCGGGAAAATAATATTACTTTTGACATGGTAGGTATCGTATTTTTTTAAAAAGGCCACCTGTACTGTCAAGCAAATAAAAGTTATCATATTGGCAATACGTAACATGTCAAGAGCTATATATTGTTTTACAGAGAAGAATAGTACCAATTATTATTTTTTGATGTATTTTTATGACTAGGCAGTTATTTGTCTTTCCTATTTTAACATATATTTGACACTACACTAGCCGGGCAATTCTAGGCGGTAAAAACGATATCATAGTTTTCCTGTTATGGTATAGTTATGACGACAGCCGCCATTACCGCCATCAAGAAAATAAGAGCTATCAAAACGTTGACAATTCGATAACAGATCAAATACGATATTGTTTTTACCGTCTTGAATAGAGCCGCTGGTCAAAAATATTTGGTTTTTACCACTCGGCCGGCCCTGTCCGTGCCCAGCGCCTCATGGGTGTATTTTTTTAACCAAAACAACAAAAATAAAATCGGTCGAGCCATTCTCGAGTTACGGCGTAACCAAGGGAAACAGTGATTAATTTATATATACACGCTGTAAAAAAACAACAACGCATTCATATGTAGCAGAATAGTTATAATTTTCCCAAGCAAACAAGATAGCTACATACTATCGAAGCTACAAGAGCGATAAAAGAAAACTGTGACAGCTGGTGGCAGCTGGCAGCGACAAATAAACGTAATGCCGTCGGGGAAATTACTATTTTTACTGTTTTCTTGAGCTCAGTACACTAGATAAAAAAATGCGTGAAACGGTAGATATTTAGCTAAATCTAAGATGACTCTGCCATACCGACGATCATACCTATGTATAATCTCTCGACGAAGCCTGGTGAGTTATTCTCTCAAAAAACGGCGGCCGGTCGGACGGACGAGCGAATAAAAGCGGCGAGTTTAAGTAGTCCCGTCCGACCGAACAAAACACATTTTAGCGCGTGCATTGTCAATTAAGGAGCCTTATACGTTCGAGAAGTCATGCTGCCAAATTGAATACACGCGCTAAAATGTGTTTTGTTCGCTCTGTCGGGACTACTTAAACTCGCCGCTTGGACCTTCACTCGAGCGAACGATCACCTTTGCTTGTTGAGAGAATCACAACCCTGTTGCAGTTGCTAATAATGTCTCCAATGTGTTATTTTCTTATGTGTTATACTGAAATAAATAAATTGACTTTTATTGAGATAACTCTTAACTTAAGAGATGTCGCTTAGTTGCTTACGTCTTTATAGTTCTGACTTTATTTTAGGGCTTCGAAGTCAAACTAAATTACTAAAGTTATTTGATTCCATTGTTTTCTCTCGCCTATATTTAGTAAAAAAAATTCTCGCTCGCGCAAATGTTAACTGGAAGAGATCCCTTTAAGGGATATGCTAATCTTTGTCCTACTTTAATGTCTGTAATTTTAATATTTGTGTATTGTAATTTTTTTAGTACAATAAATTTTGTATGTCACACTCACTTTTCCTCGGAAACTGTATCGTTACTCAAACTGTGTTTACACCTGAGGGCCCTGCAAAGATGCACTACGCTAACTAACGTTTCTATTCGATTCGTTTTTAAACCAATCGCGTCACTGGTAGACCACGTGACTTTTCGTATCACGTCATCTGCCAGTGACGCGATTGGTTTAAAAACGAATCGAATAGAAACGTTAGTTAGCGTAGTGCATCTTTGCAGGGCCCTCTGAGCTAGTCCATGACATTTCTAAGAGATAACAATACCATTTCCCTTAGTAACTATAGCTATAATGTATGCAAATTTATTCTCCGAGCAAACTCACCTATATAGCTTAAATTAGTTTTGGTATGACGTACAGGCTGTTTTTAATCTCTATTCGGAATTGATACGTTAAAATGGCAAAAAAGTGTGTTTTCTATATTACGGAAAAAAATATAATTATATGTAAGGCAATTTAGGACCAATCATCATCATCGTCATTATCATCATAATCATCATTATCAGCCGCAAGACGTCCACTGCTGGACAAAGACCAATAAAGAACGCAAATTTCAGTGTATACTAGTGTATTTCTGTGTGTGTATTAGGTATCTAATTCGATTTTTTGTACGATTTTTTCAGTCTCACGGGTCCTATCAGTGTTTGCCACACGTAGGAAAATACTAACCAAATGTTGTATAATAGAAAACTGTGACCTTCAAAAACATAATATAATATAGTGTGTATTATGTTATGTAACTACGTATGAATGTAAAATTTTTGTTGCACAAAAAATAACAATTACTTGTTAATTCGTACACAAACTAAAGAAAGAACATTGTCTAGACATTTAAAAAAAGAGATTTTTTTCCTACAATGAAGAGTTTCCAATGAACTTTACCACTCAGTTACATTTTAAAATATTATTTTTCACTCCTTCACCTAAATTACGAACAAAATTATATCGTTCCTAACTTTCAAATATCAAAAAGTTATTATTTAAAGTGACTAAAACATGTTCTTTCCGTGTATAGTCGAGTTCATAAATAAGAGTACACTTTAGTAGGTACCTAGTCTATTTTAATGTCATCTTTAAACTGCCATATATGAAGTGCCACAGCGATTAAAGTGACAAGGTACTAAAGTGTATACATATTTATGAACTCGACTGTACCATTCAATTTTAGAGTTACTTTATGCAAAGACAATTTTTTTATAGATAATCGAATAATGATATAGCTTCATTTTAATACCCTACATAGTTATATAACTTTGAGAAGTGTTTGTTTGTGCTATTAGGGATTTTGTCTGTATCTGTCTTTATGTTTGTGGCATAATTTGTATTTCGGTTTGTTAGACGTATATTTTCTGATATTTTATCTCTGATTATAGGGAAAGAAGGCGATCGGATTTTTTTATACAATAAAATGAAAATATCAGAAAATACATCTAACAAATCTGTATTTCATAAGTAAACTCATTTTATGTTAAATAAACTTATATACGTATACAAATGTAAACCTCTCTGTGCATGGAAACTCATTACGTTACATCACAGAAGCGTAACGAGTTAAGTAATTCATGTTGAAGTTTTGCATCGCAGCTGAGTGCCAGTACTAACTACCTTACATACGAAATAGTCAGTTAGAAATAAGTCGGAATAGCTTTACAGTTCATGGCGTGGATTTTATAACTGATTATAGGTTTTCCAAACCCAGAAACTCTTAGGGCCACTTGCACTAAAAAAACGAATTTCAGATTTATATGAGAACTGTCAATTTTAACGAATTAACCTGGGTCACCCTGGGTTGTGATTCTCTCAACAAGCAAAGGTGATCGTTCGCTCGAGTGAAGGTCCAAGCGGCGAGTTTAAGTAGTCCCGACAGAGCGAACAAAACACATTTTAGCGCGTGTATTCAATTTGGCAGCATGACTTCTCGAACGTATAAGGCTCCCTAATTGACAATGCACGCGCTAAAATGAGTTTTGTTCGGTCGGAAGGGACTACTTAAACTCGCCGCTTTTATTCGCTCGTCCGTCCGACCGGCCGCCGTTTTTTGAGAGAATAACACACCTGTTAACTTAGGGTTAACCTGGGACTAACATTTACGTGCAAGCGGGCCTAAGTGGAGTTAAAATGACAGTTTTTGTATGAATGTGACGTTTACTAACTCGAGTTAATGTCTTAAACCAGTGTTAAATTTTTGGTGCAAGAGGCAGCCCGTTTAAACGTAAATTTAAACCCAAGGTTAACCCCAGCTTAACAGGTTAATTTGGTAAATTTGACATTTCTTATATGAATCTGAAATTGTTGAATAATTTAACCTGGGATTAACCTAGAGTTAAATATACGTAGCGGACATAACGGTTTGTTAAACTATCTTTATGTCCCTACCTACGAGTATTCCACTTTTTTTTGTATATCTAGCTTTATACCTAGTACAGTCAAGGACTTTAATTGTTATGCCACTATGGAACCCTGTCGCATAAAGTTCATTCATTTAAGCGTAATTTCTGTCATGTGGTTTGACGCTGTCATTATGACAGGGTTCCATAGTGGCATAATATTTTAATTCCTTGACTGTACTTGCTATTTATGAAGTGAATATGAACTACCAATTGCGTCAACAATACAGTAACGATATAGAAGCAAGAGGACCAAAAAAAGGGGGAATAGAGGACCAGTACGCGACTTGGATTTTTAACTGGATTTTAAGGTTCGTTTGAGCATGACCATACGTCGGTCTGCGTGCTAGCCTATGAAAGCTACGCCAACGATACAATTACTTATGCAAAACATTTCTCACGAACACCCCGCATAAAAAGCAACAGGGTGTTTTATTTTTCTTTATAAACAACTACGTTCCCGTTACCCTTTTTTTAAACATTATTAATGTGAAACAATTAGACCTAGTTAATTCCAATTTTAAATAAAGAAAGAAAGACACATTTATTCATAACAATAAACCACAGACAAAAAGAACATGAGAGACGAATATCGATTTAAATACGTACCTTGTTTGTATTAGCTATAAAATGAATATTTTTTTAGGTTAAAACCAAAGAACAATGCAATATTATGGTGTCTAAAGTCTGGCTCTGAAATGTGTTTTGTTCGCTCTGTCGGGACTACTTAAACTCGCCGCTTGGACCTTCAATCTTGCGTTCGTTCATCTTTGCTTGTTGAGAGAATTACACCCCGGGGTGTTGTTCTCTCAAAAAACGGCGGTCGGTCGGACGGACGAGCGAATCGAAGCGGCGAATTTAAGTAGTCCCGTCCGAGCGAACAAAACACATTTTAGCGCGTGCATTGTCAATTAGGCAGCCTTATACGTTCGAGACATGCTGCCAAATTGAATACACGTGCTAAAATTTGTTTTTTTTTCACTCTGACGGGACTACTTAAACTCGCCGCTTGGACAATCACTCGTTCGTCCGTCCGTCCGTGGTTGTTGAGAAAATCACACCCCTGATGTGAGTCGTAAGGTGACAGGAGGATCTCCGTCGTAATAACGAAGACCCACCGAGTATGGTCTTATAACAAGACTAGCTTCTGCCCGCGACTTCGTCCGTGTAGATTTCGATTATCGCTATTCCCTTGGGAACTTTTAATTTTTCCGGGATAGTATGTAGCCTATGTGTTAATCCAGGGTAAAAGGTATCTCCATTTAAAATTTCATCCCAATTCGTCCAGCCATTGCAGCGTGAAGAAGTAACAAACTGACATACACACACCCACAAACTTTCGCATTTATAATATTAAATAAATAAATATATATATCAAGGAACAATTTCACACAAATTGACCTAGTCCCAAACTAAGCTCTAGGCTTGTACTATGGGTCCTAAACAACGATGTAAATACTTATATAGAGAAATAAATATTTAAATACGTAGAAAACATCTAAAACTCAGAAACAAATATTCGTGCTCATCACACAAATATCTGCCCTTACCGGGATTTCAACCCAGGGCCGCTAGCTTCGTAGGCAGGGTCACTACCAACTAGGCTATTAGTGGAATAATGACAGCTGTGCAACAAAAGTCAGTCTCAAAAATGAATAAACTGACAGAAACTTTATTGTATTCCGATGTTATAACCAGCTCGTATTTTGGAAGGCCACATTTTGATAAAGTCTGTAGTGTTCCGCGATCTGGATCTCAATAACCATAAACTTGATCATATTTCCTTGGGACTGTTAAACGCAAAAACACGATTAGAAATAAATTCCTCGACAGTTTTATTTCTCAAACATGACGCCTTTTGCGTGTTTTTGGTTGAATCTTCGAAACACTACGATCTTTAACGGTGATTTTTGATTCAATAGTTGAGTATTTATAATTTCTAAAATCTGGTAAACCATTTTTTTAATATACTCGTATGTTGTCGTTTCAAAGTAACGATTATTTGAATTTAACGCCGCCATCATGGTGCGCTATCTCCATCTCACTTTCTTCGCGCAGAACCGCTTAAAGCCATCCCTTTTCATTGTTGTGTGGGCGTGGCAGCATATGTTGTAAAATTTAATAATGGGGCGCGACTTCATGGACCTAACACTGTACTAATATTACAAACTTTACTTACGAGTAAAGTAGTAAAACTGCCAAGGCCAGGCAACTCATTAAATCTCGCTCCGAGCGTGTAGGTTAATACGACTTGGAGTTCTCTGCAGCGTTGTTAAGTGTTTATACTGCACATATAATATGCAGGCAGGTTTATACATACACACATGAACTGGCATAAATTAATTAATAGAGATGCTGGTATTGCTGGTACAGATGTACTCGTATTGGTAGGTACTTTCCTACCCTGTTTTTCAAAAAATATTGGTTTTCTTTAAATATACTTGGAACTAGGTCTTTTTTTTGCTAAAGATATGAGTCGATCTTGTTTTTATGTGAAGTTTTTTTTCTAAATAAATTTAAAAAACCACTGACTTTGTCACATAAATTAACCTAGTCCCAAATTAAGCTCTAGGCGACCATAAACTGTTGTCTAGTATCTATAGTACCTACAAGCCTAGAGGTTAGTTTGGGACTAGGTCAAACTGTGTGATGATGATGATGATGTGAGTGACGTTACAGCGCCACCTATCGGAAAATTGATGAACTAAATTTACGGTTGCATAACATTCTTATTATACAACTGTAAAACAATTTTTAATAATTTGACACATTTGAATCATAAATATGTGGATACAAAAAGCAAATACGAAAGAACGCACAGAAAAACGCAAGTAGCTGGGTAATTAAAAATGTGGGCAAGCCCTTTTAATTATAACAACCGAGAAACTGGTGGTAAAATGCAAATAAGGCTAGTTCGTTTATGCTGGATTAACATTTTTATGAGCCTTTGGTATAGACGCAATATGAATATGGATGCATTAAACGTAAACACATAATAGAATAGAGCCAGTAGGTCATTGTACAGTCACGAGATTAAATTTGGTACAGATCTAGTGAAATATCCTTTCACATCGTATTTTCTCGGAAATGTTCGTATTTGTCATACTACTTCAGTGTGACTCAGTACCCATCAAGACAACGTGGGGGAACGTCGCATCGCGAGAGTAATAATCGATATAAAGTGGTTAATACCAGAGTATTTTTTTGTTAATTAAGATTAAGTTTGTTTTCAGTTATTTTTAATAGTCATGCCGAAATCATTAAGACCTGGGAAACGTTAGGATCTGCAAGCCTGTGAAATTATTTTCAACAATTATTTATATTTCTTCTTGTTTACCTACACCTATTTTCTATATAATTTGATCGTGGTGGTTTAACATCTCAGTATGATATACTTCAAACTCGTGGTTTGACATTTGACACTGATAACTTAAGTACTCTATTTATTTAATACAAACATGTCACTTAATAATTCAATAATTCATAGACACGTTGGCATCATTCGGAAGTAGACGTGAGTTCCGAGTTTTCACGCTGTGAAAGGATTATTCACTAGATCTGTACCCACCTTAAGTCAATCTGACATTCTACAACAATACGGTTGAGTTTCCTAAAAGTTACAAATGACTTGACATCTCTAATGACATTGACGACTTCAAGCATATTTTTCTTGAAATGGGTCCCAAATTAACGCTTGTGACCGTACCATCAAGGACTTTAATTAAATGTTGATCCACCATAGAACCTTGGCATAATGACAGCGTCAAGTGATGAGATAGGAGTTACATAGGAACTAATCGTTGGTGTTATGCGAAAAGGTTCTAAAGTGGTTCATCAATTAAAGTCCGTGACCGTACAGGATCATCCACATTGCTACCACCATCATATTCTTTAAGTAACCTACCATCAAGCAGCAGTATTTGTTTTGTTGTGTTCGCCACAACAATCGGACTGAGAGGTCGAGAGGGAGCTACTTATCTGTTAAAATGAGAGACGTACGTATCACTTTCTCATTCTAAGAAATAACTGCGTCTCTCTCAACCTAACAGTAAGACTGTTGGTCTGTGGGAGCCCTTAGACAACTGAAGCTCTATCCTACTTGGTAAAACCAAATTGCTTTAGACATGTTATCGTATCGTCAACGTTATGACAGGTCTTATTTGCTTGCCAGTAATAGCGGCGGAGTTAAAAACGATACAATAACATGTCGAAAGTATAATTATGGTTTAAACGCGTAGAATAGAGCCCCTGGTGAAATGACTAATATAGAGTGAGATAGAGTCCATTCATCGGCCGCAGTTCGAATTATGAATGAGTTAAAAAACTGATTAAGTGAGATTCGGACTCGCGCACCGAGGGTATCTATACTAATAGGGTCTATATCGGATGGCATACAATTATTAGTCCTATCGTTGTGTCGCATAACTTCTTTTGTCCTAATAACGTATGGCATACACTTTGTTCCGCATATTTTTGACAGTCCGAAATTGTTGCTCCTATTATCGTTTGTCCTAAATATTATTTGTCCTATCGTTTTATGTGGCTAAGATTCAACTGTCGAATGATTGATGTGCATAAAAAAAAGTTTTATTTACAAACCTAACCTTAAGTTTCGCTCGCTCGATAGGGTCACAGTTCTACCTAACACTCCTCCCGCTTCGCTCGTCGTCGTACCTAACCTAACCGAAATCTGACCTGCCTGAAGGTAGAATACGTAACGATTCTGACTTCACGCCTACCATAGTTTAGTTTAGGTGCTGTAATTGTAGCCAATTTAATTAGGCAAAATAATTCTTAGGACAATTCATGTTAGGAATATTATGCTTTAGGTAATTAGATTTTAGATTTATCAATTAGGACAAACTTGCTTTAGGACTTTAAATGAGTATGCGCAAAAAATATTAGGACAAACGAGTAGTATGCCATTCAACAGTATGCCAAACATTCTCGGCCAAACATTTTTAGGACAAAAAACGTTATGCGATACGACAGGCACCCATACTAATATTATAAAGAGTTTGTTTACTTGAACGCGCTAAGCTCAGGAACTACTGCCCCGATTTGAAAAAATCTTTCAGTGTTAGATAGCCCATTTAACGAGGAAGGCAGGCTTTAAATCATCACACTAAGACTAAGACCAATAGGAGCGGAGCACCAATGAAGAATGTTTCAACCTTCTACGTTAACAAAGTCGCGGGTTAAAGTTAGCGTTAGCCCAAAGTAACTATTCCACGGGGACGAAGTCGCGGCCAGTAGCTAGTTATTATATATTCTAATTTGAATTCCATTTCGAATCGAGTCAATACCAGACCAACTCACGCTTGACCATTTTTTTTTTAATGGTTTGGTATATAATCATAACGACACTTTTTTTTACCGTACAACAAAAATAAAAATATTCTAGATTAAATTATCCCGCTATCTATTACGGTTCACAAGATACAGTCAACAGCATAAATAAATGATCATTTATGTACCTTGTCGCTTTCAATCGTTTCACAATTTTGTATGACATTTCAAACACGACGTTAATGTGACAAGGTACATAAATGATCACTTAGCTTAAAGCTCTTTCAAGTTAGGACAGCGTAGGAATATTCATAGGGTCCCGTAAGGTACGTAGGGTACGGAAACATAACAAAGAGGGAGCGCTAAAGCGCATATAAAATTGCAACTCCGATTATTGAAACTCCGAAAATGTTATTTTTATACCGCTGGAACCGTAAACTTTTCAGAAGTTCTGAAATATTCAATGTGTAGGTTAGGTTTGATTTATAAAAATTATGAAAAAGCAACGGTGGCTGAAAAAAATACGTTATGAGTTACGATGATTATGACTTACAATACGTTATGAGTAAAAATAATTATATGAACCAATATGGACCCTAATAAAGATCTTAGAAAGAAGTTAATATTGTCCTGCATCGGACTTTAATTAGGGTGAGTCACAAAAAAGGCATGAAAAGCGACATTGCCCTAGTTTTGTTAGTTCATTAAACCTCGCAATAAATTAAAATGAGACAGTTATTTAAACTTGCAGGTCAATGACCGAATGGAATATAAGCGGGACATGCGATGTGTCGTGCTCTTTGTCACTTGTTTAATATCGTTATGGGTTCGGACAATGCCGTACATTTTTAATCAGGCTAGTTGGTATGCCCTTTGACAATTCTGTGGTAATACAAGGTGATCTAATTCTAACCAAAAGCAGTCATATTTAAAGTTTTTTAATACAGTTGCTAAAAAGCGGTACTTTTGCGTGCGGAAAGTTGGGCTTTTTCGCACTAGTGCTTTTGACTTTTCCTATTTCGCACTAGTGCGTTTTACTTTTCCAATTTTTTTTTATATACTAAACCGTGCACCCAACAAAAGAATTTGCATGTTTTTTATAAAGTACCAGGAGTCCAGAGGTAATAGGAGGTGCGTAGCGCAACTTAGATTGCAGGCGATGACGTCAAGGGCGGCGCAGCGGCGCGGCGGGCGGGCGGTCGCACCCGACACAGCGCGGATGACTTAGGTAGGTACTTCTAAAGTTTATGCACTCCTGGTGACGTTATAATTATTAATTTCGGACAGAGTGTGTTCACACGTCGTTATCTCACTTTAGAGATCCGGGGGGAAGAGGACAGACACAGATACCCACATACACACATACACAGATACAAATTTTTTCGCAAATGTATTAAAAAACGTCGTTCGATACACGTGCGGAAATTTCATTCTTCACTCGTCCCGAGTCTTGCGCTACGATCCTGACAGATATCTTTCGCTTCTTCCACATTCATACATTGAGTCATGCATACACGTCACATACGGTCAGAATCCCTAATAACGCTTGTCCTAACGCGTCGTTTGCCCGAATTATCATTTGTCCTAAATTGGTTTTCAGCTGAGTAAGACCACTTTTTAAATTGTCTAAAATACCTGCGGTTAAGTTAGGTTAGGGTTGTATTATAAACAACACTAAAATGTTTTAAAATTCAGCCGGAAATGGCTTTAGGATAAATGAAAATTCGGACAAATGATGCATTAGGACAAATGACGATTAGGGATTCCATAGGGGAACCGTCAAATAGTTAACAATGGGGGCTAAAGCAAAGTAGAACAAAGGCCCTGCTCTAAAAAATATACTCAAACATCTCCCTGCAGATAATGAAGTCCGAAAAACTGCCCGTCCGTTAACCCTTGCCTTATCTAAATTCCACCCGTGCTCTCTTGCTGGGGATACCTACCTATATTCAAACTAGGAAGCTGTATATTATAGTACCTTGTCACAGTAACGTTTAAACGTGAAAGTGGTTTGAGTTAGGTATACGAATAGCTACGACAGGGTACTAAAATCTATTGCGACTTCTGAGCTCGACTTTACCGTCATAATGTACAGGCATTCTGTAGTGGCCTGTTAATAGTATCTACTGACAATAAGTATTACAATAAAAAAGTAAGAAAGGGAAAGAGAAACAGAAAAGCTATCAACTAAGATCTGTTTTTTAATCTTTATGGAAGAGATAGTAAAACCTACCTACCTATAGTAAAAACAGAAACATAAATATCAGAGGTGATCTAACTTAACAAAAAACTAGCTAAAGACTAGTCTTGTACAGTCAACAGCATAAATAAGTGATCATTTATGTACCTTGTCACTTTAACGTAGTGTTTCAAATGTCATACAAAATTGTGAAACGATTGAAAGCGACAAGGTACATAAATGATCACTTATTTATGCTGTTGACTGTACTATGAGGACTATTATTGATAGCGTTGGTGGCCTAATGGCTGTCGACTCGTGATCGTAAGATACAAGTTTGAAGCCCCACAGTCATCATGTACCAATGAGTTTTTCAAACAATACCCGATGCTCTTACGGTGAAGAAAAAACATCGTGAGGAAACCTGCACATTCGATCAGCTGAGTGGTAAAAAGGGCAAATGTACAAAAGATCCTAAAGGATCGAAGTGTATCCGAAAGGGCCCATCTGTAAGATAAGATAAGATAAGAATACTAGTGGACATAGTACAAGACTGTACAGATCTAGTGAATAATCCTTTCACATCGTCAAAACTCGGAACTCACGTCTACTCGTACTTCCAAATGATGCCGACGTGTCTATGAATTATTGAATTATTAAGTGACATGTTTGTATTAAATAAATAGAGTACTTTAGTTATCAGTGTCAAAATTAAATGTCTAACCACGAGTTTGAAGTATATCAAACCGAGATGATAAAACCACCACGATCAAATATATAGAAATTAGGTGTAAGTAAACAAGAAGAAATATAAATAAATGTAGAAAATAATTTCACAGGCTTGTCGATCTAAACGTTTCCCAGGTCTTAATGCTTTCGGCATGACTATTAAAAAGAACTGAAAACAAACTTAATCTTAATTGACATGAAAATACTCTGGTATTTACCACTCTATATCGATTATCATTCTCGCGATGCGACGTTCCCCCACGTTGTCTTGATGGGTACTGAAGTAGGATGACAAATACGAACATTTCCGAGAAAATACGATGTGAAAGGATATTTCACTACATCTTGGACAGCTGTCAAAGAATAAGCAGCTGATCCCGCTAGGTCCCTATTAAATATTCTTATTTTAATGATATTTGTTGTAAATTTAAGCTTATCTGTTATTAAATAGACAGTTTAGAAGTCAATTATTATTTTAGTGATATATTTCAAGTGTTATAGTGACGTTAATAGTGTTCCGAAACATATTAAATTTGTAACCGTTATAGGTTATAAATTTGAATTCGGTGTGTGCATCTCATATTTGTCGGCTTGTTTTAGGCACTATTTATTATAAATACTGCTTGTGGACGCCGTTGGATGATATAACCTAATTATAGTGCAGTGTAGACACTAGCAACGTTACTATATTCACGTAAGTAGACTCGCATTCCTTGTACAAACGGTTTCTTGTTTTTACGATCTTAATTAAGCAAAGCCTTATAAAAATGATGACTCGAAGGGCAGCTGCCGTCGCAGTGCGTCAGCAACAAAATGACAAGCTTCAAATCACATTGTTAGAGTTGAAAAAATCCAAAGAATTGTGCACCCAATTACTGAGTGAGAGAGAGGATAGCGAGAGGGAACTACTACCGATTCTAGACAGTAGGGATAAGTTAAAAAAGGAACTCTCTTTACTAGAAAGTGAGTATAATGATGTAAACATGGAAAGGGTCAAGCTTCAAGACACAGTAGAGAAGTTCACTGAGTGTACCGCACTGTACGAGCAGGCCTTGAAGGACGTCGACTCCCTGGAGAGAGCGCTGCATGATGCCCATGAACAGATTTACGAGCTTCAAGAGGCCAAGCTACACACTGCAGAGGTACATACTCAGTCATTATTTAAAGAATTGGTAGCGAGTGACCCTGAGTTGATTCCAGCCTCAACTGACAATCCTGTGGTTACCATAGATTTAACTAATGACACTTCCACCACAACAAGGTTAAGAAGTTGTAGCAGGAATAAACTAAAGAAACACATAAAAATAAATAGATACATAAGGAAAACTCAAAGGTTGTTAACACAAAATAAACTATATTCAAAAAAATTGATACTAAATAAAATAAATGTAAAACTAGTTAATAAGCTGAATATATATGCCAATATGTTAAGAAATAATAAGTTAAAGTATGACACTGACACACAAAGGTTACAATTAAAAATACAGGATTTGGAGGAGTCAATACAAACATTACATAATTTACAAGAAAATTCAAAAAAAATTATATGTGAGTATTCTTTAGGAATGGATGACCTAATAGGGCAGCTCAACTATAATTTAGAGCTGTTCCAGTCACTGGCGGACAACCACACATGTGCCTGTCAACCCATGAGTGTCTGTCCGACCACCGGTGGACTGAAGCAGAGCATGTGTGTCAGTGTTCCTGCACTCAGTGTTACTACACTGAGTGTTCCTGCGCTTAGTGTTCCTACACTTCCTACAGTAAATAAAAACAATAATAACACATTGACATATAAACATAAACCTGACATAATTATGTACTGCGATGAAATTGGTAGTAATATGGGCTCATTATTGAACTCATACACTAAGGGACATAGTGTGATCAGCAACTGTTTACCTCTAAGCAGCTTGGAAAATATCCAAAATCAAATTATTAAGGACAGACATATAAATATAGACACAACTTTGCTTATTCTTATAGGAAATAGAGGGAATGTAAACAAAAATAACTTAACAAAATTTTTTGAAGCATTGAACAGTCTTTGTGTGAAAAAAATCATATTGTTTACATTCCCCTATTGTAAACAGTTGTCACAGTCAGAAAATGATATAAGACACAATCTAAATATGACATTTTATAACATGTGTATATATAGTGAAAAAATTGACATCATTGACTCTAATAATTATATTAATAATCAATATATGTTGAGTAAAGGAAAATTTTACATTCCTAATTATCTTAAAAGACAGATAGCTATGTCGCTATCTTATTTATTTGACATTTCAGCCAAGAATTTGGCTCCTGCTTCTTTTGAGCAACCTAATATGCATTTGGAAATCGTTCCAAATACAATCAATCATTTAAATTAAATGAGACGACAACAGAGGACGTCAACTCTGGCAATCTAAATTGCAATAAATGTAAGGTCAAATCTGGCAGTAAAGTACTTAATAATATCACTCTGGTTCACCAGAATATCCAATGTATAAGAAGTAAAGACCTCCAAATTGAGTTATTTCTTAATAGTAATAGTATTGATATTTTATGTATAACGGAACACTGGTTAGCTAGTAACGAAGCTATGTTTAATTTTATCAACCACCAGGTCGGCAGTTTGTTCACAAGAAATAGCTCGATACATGGTGGGTCGTTAATCATATTAAACAATAAATTTAAATTTAAAGAACGTAAGGACATTGTGTCATTATCTGTTGAACGTACATTGGAACTCGCTGCAATAGAATTACGGCAATTCATAGTTGTATGTGTATATAGGCCACCCTTAGGCAATTTCGAAATTTTTGAAAAGAACATGGAAACTATCTTAATCAATTTATCTCATTTGAGTAAAAAAATTATTATATGTGGAGATTTTAATGTAAATATTTTAGAAAATAGTTCACTAACCAACAGATTAATAAATCTTTTCAGATCTTTCGGCTTGACCCACACTTTTATGGAGCCAACTAGAGTGACTGACACTAGCGCCACGTGTATTGATAACATTTTTACTGATATAATTTCTATCAGTAAAAGTGTGATCAGTAACCTGGAATCGGATCATCTGGGTCAATTAATTAAATTCGAGTCTGTATCGAATAATACTACTAAGAAGGAAATTACTTTCGTGCCGCTTACTGCGAGCCGTGTGGAAAGAATGCGACATAATCTAGTGCATAATCTGCCCTTTTTAACAACTGATAAGGGACCTAATGACATGTACAACTCATTCTTTCACACATTCATGAAACAATTTGACACGATATTTACATCCAAATCGGTCATGGTTGGTGGCGCAAAGGTTTTCAGTGACTGGGCTACTGCGGACTTACATAAACGAAGAACAAAACTGTATAAACTATATGAGGAACGGCGGTTTAACGCAAGTGAAGAGTTTAAGGAATATGTCAAACAATATTCTAAGAATTTCAAGACAGACTGTCGTATAGCTAAGCAAAACTTCTTAAGTCATAAAATCTTGAATAGCTCTGACGTCATTAAAACGACCTGGAAAATAATTAATGAAGAAACAGGTCGCCGGAAAAAGGAAATTAATGACTATCGTTTAAAAGTAGATGGTAGAATCATAGATTCTAATTTAGATGTCGCAATTCAATTTGAAAATTATTTTACCGATATACCAGTGTCCACGACAAAGTGTCTGAACTCTTCGCCTGCGTCTGCCATTTTATTACTAGAAGATAACGTGCCTGAATGCAGTATACACTTTGAATTCAAGCACGTTACTGCCTGGGATGTAATGAAGGCATTCAAGTCAATAAATATTAAGAAAACCAATGACCTTTGGGGGGTATCGGTTCACGTCCTTAAATCCTTAATGGAAGTCATAGCAGCTGACTTAATGGTCATATTTAATCACTGTGTTGACTGTGGCGAGTTTCCTGATCTTATGAAACATAGCAAGATAATTCCATTATTCAAAACGGGTAGTACTTCTGACCCCACTAACTTTAGACCGATATCCATACTACCCACTTTCAGTAAAATCTTTGAGAAATTAATTTTATCACAGTTAATGGAACATTTTCAATATAATAATTTACTACACAATAAACAATTTGGTTTCACTCGGGGTCGCTCGACAACCGAAGCCGGTGTTGAGTTAATTAAACATATTTTTGATGCCTGGGAGGGGTCACATGATGCTTTAGGTATTTTCTGCGATCTGTCCAAGGCTTTCGATTGCGTTAACCATGACACTTTGGTCAGGAAACTACACCACTATGGAGTTAGAAGTACTGCGTTAAACTTAATAAAAACGTACTTATACGGGAGAATTCAAAGGGTAGACGTGAATGGAAAACGATCACCTGGGTCAGTGGTCTCAATGGGCGTACCACAGGGCTCAATTTTGGGTCCATTTCTATTCCTCATCTACATAAATGATTTACCATACCTTATAAAGGACAACCATGATATAGTATTGTTTGCTGATGATACCTCACTCGTATTTAAAGTTAAAAGACAACAGGAGTTCAATGTTGATGTAAACAATGCTATATCAAAAGTAGTAGATTGGTTCAGTGTTAATAATTTATTACTGAATGAGAAAAAGACTAAATGTATTAAATTTATGACAACCAATGTGAAAAATAGACAAACTACTATAACTATTAAAAATGACAAACTAGACCTAGTTAATGATACAGTATTTCTTGGTTTAACGTTAGACTCCAAACTCCAATGGGGTCCTCATCTGGCTAAATTAGCAAATAGACTCAGTTCTGCAGCTTTTGCAGTTAATAAAATTCGGCAACTAATAGACTTGAAAACCGCTCGATTAGTTTATTTTAGTTACTTCCATAGTATTATGTCATATGGTATTTTACTATGGGGTAGTGGTGCTGACGTAAACAGCATCTTTGTTCTGCAGAAGAGGGCTATTCGTGCTGTTTACAAGATGGGTCATAGAGACTCTCTTAGAGATAAGTTTAAAGAAACCAATATATTAACAGTATACAGTCAATATATTTATGAAAACCTTATGCATGTTCATAAAAACATCGTTAATTTTAAAAAGAACTGTGACATACATAATGTTAATACTAGAAATAAACATAAGCTCGCAGTGCCCTTTACACGGCTTCATAAAATAAAAAACTCTTTCACGGGTAATTGTATAAGGTTCTATAATAAGCTCCCAAGTAGTGTTACTCATCTATCAGTAAATAAATTTAAAAGTTACGTTAAACGTAAACTAATTTCTAAAGCGTATTATAGTATCAAAGATTATATGAATGATAACACTGCTTGGGACTGAATTGTTTGTATTACAATTATTATTGACCGTGGAGACTATAATTATACATCTCCTTTGTATGCTTATTATTTTAATTTGACATCTGGAGACTCTTTACATCTCCATAATTGACCGTGGAGACTTTCTACATCTCCTATGGATGTTTATTTCTTAAATTTAATTTTAATTTGACATTTGGAGACTCTTTACATCTCCATAATTGTATTATTGACCGTGGAGACTTTCTACATCTCCTTACCTATGTCTATTTTTAATTTTTATCTGAAATTTGGAGACTTTACATTTCCAATTTAAATTGAATATACTTTAATTCTCATAATTGCTCCTGGGACCTGTACATCCCTGTGACATTTAAATTAGTTAGCTTAAGTTTATCATAGTAATAAGTTACTCATATAAAAAAAAAGACTTCCTGTTGAGTTTCTTGCGGCGTTTCTTCTCAACAGAGTCCCTTGGAAGCGCTGGTAGACTCAGACATGTAAAAGTGCCTACAGGGCCTACTTACAGAATAAATGAATTTGAATTTTGAATTTCTTGTATTTCACTACGGGTACTGGACATTTTCTATATAGGTAAAGAAATACTTAAATACCTACGTAGAAAACTTCCGAGACTCATAAATGAATATTTGTGCTTATAACACAAATATTTGCCCTTACTTGTGATCAACCACTAGATTAGACAACCATAAGAATCACTGCCACAGTCATCACGTAACAGTAGATCATTTTGTGATTATTTATTACGACTACTAAGTAGTAAGGATATTTTTTATCCTTAGGCATTTTGGATGTGTGTATTCACTTTTTCACCTTATTGCATCTTAATAAGGCTTAAAACTGGATACATCTCTTAATAGACTAACGCGACGTGTGATGTACAGTCAACTACAAAGAGATGTATCCAGTTTTAGACCTTATTACGATATTATAAGGTGAAAAAGCCCAAAATGCCTAGGGATAAAAATATCCTTCATTTGATTTCATACTAGCGACCCGCCGTTGCTCCGCTTCGGTTTATGTGACTTTTTTTGTAAAAGCCGTAAGGCAACGCGTTGAGAAAAATTGTATAACATCAAAATAGTGTCAGTATGGATATATTTTATCTTAAGGAAAAATATTTGCGTGATGTGCAGAATTATTCATTCCAGTGGGCCTATTATACTCATGTTTATCGACGTGGATAAGCGTCGATAAAGCATCTGTCACTTTCTGACAATGTGTAAGTGCGAGAGTGATGAAATCTTTATCCACCGCGATAACGGTTAACATAATGCGGGCCCTGGTACTTAAGTGATTCTTTTAAACAACTTGCTCTTGAACTCGATGGACGGATTATTTTTATATCTTCGATTTAGTTTTATTTAAACTTGGTTTAATTTTCCTTTAATGTTTTTTTAACCCAAAACGCTAAAAACGGGATGTTATGAGTTCGACCGCTATGTGTGTGTGTGTGTGCGTGCTTGCGTGCACGTGAATGTCACACCAATGACGTAGTCCCAAGCTCTATACTGTACTATGGGTACTAGACAACGATAAACATACTTAAATACATAGCAAACATCCAAGACTCACGAACAAATATTCACGCTCATCACACAAATAGGTATTTGCCCTTACCGGGATTTCAACTCGGGACCGCTAGCTTCGAAAGCAGATGGTATTTGTTAAGTTAATATGTACCAACCTTCCCTTTGGCACGTCATTTAGACAGTAACAAGCGATAGTAGTTAAATCCAAACGAAATAGAAAACCTCGTTAGTTTCCCTTCTATCCCTCTTACTCCCACAACAATAAAAGAGACAGCTGATTTATTTTAAGCCCCTAACTTGTTTGGGCACGTAACGCATTCGCAAACGAAACATTTACGAGGGCGTGTAAACGAGCTGAATTCAGAATGTCTTCAGTGGAAATAGGAAATGAGCAAAACGTGCTCAATTTCGCCGTAATAAGGCGGAATTTTTGATACGTTTTCACTGTCGCATAAGTTATTTAGGTTTTCAGGTGTGCAGTTGGTGTGAATATTGTTATGGCGGCACACCTTTCCACCGCAATTGCTTTGGGCTGTAATTTTAGGGGCTCAAGTGCAAAAGGTCGTTCGTGCTATAGATTTTGGATGAACTGAAGACCTTCTTGTATGGGTTTGCATGGCTACTAAATTTAAGTTGCCGGAGAGACTGTATACATTATTTGGTTTAGACCTGAAGGTATAGGATACTTATTACAATAGTTCGTCGATGTTACAATATTATATAAACTTAAATAAATAAAAAATTGCAAAGAAAAGGCAAACGAGCGTGGGCTAGCCTGTGTAGGGCACCTGATGGTAAGTGTGATCTAAAACATTAGCGTCTCAAGACTACAATCTCAAGATTACAATCCTAAGACTGCCAATGCGTTGCCAACCCTAAACATTAAGACGGGATGCCTTTACGCTAGTAATTTCACCGGATATCCCCACACTGGAACACCAACAATGCAAATACTGCTGCATGGTGGTCGGTTAAAAAGGGCCTTTACTACCGCCAACGTGTGGGGATAAGACAACCGGTAAATTACTAGCATAGAGGATATTCCATCTTAGGGCTTGTTTACGGAGACGCGGAGCGTCGCGCGTGGCGTGCGGCTTGGCGTTGCGCCTCTCCGTTTACAGAGAGGCGGCGCGTGCAGCGGACCGCGTCATCACACGCGCAAACACAAACATATGGCAATGTACGGTGTTGTTTATAAAGATGCGGGGCGTGATGCCGTGCGTGGTGCGGGGCGTAGAGAGTAGCGGTGTCTGCTACATCCGCGGCAGACTCTCGAGCGTGTAGCGGAGCGCGCGGCGGAGCACAAGACTGTCAGAAGGTTCCGCCGCGGGCCCCGCTGATTGCGCAGTGGCGGGAACCGCCGTTATTGACGCGTGCGACGCTGCGTGCAACGCGACGATGCCATCCGCGGGCTCCGCCGCAAGTAACGCGTTATTTGAAGCAAACGCGCGTAAAACCGCTTCTCCGTAAACGCTTTTATACAACGCCATATGTTTGAATTTAGTGCAGACCGCGCCGCCCAACGCTACGCGCGACGCCCCGCGTCTCCGTAAACAAGCACTTAGTCCTCAGGGTTGGTAACGCATTTGGAGTCAAAGAATTCGGTGCCTTCATTTTGGCAATATAAAAAACAGAACTAGCTGGGGTCCTAGTGAAAAAGGGTATAAGTCTTCTGAAGATCAAGTGAAAAAGGGTTTAAGTCTGGTATACTTACTCCGTTCATGTAAGGTAAGGTGGGGCAAGTACGTCTAACAAACCATATCTCTTAAAAATATATGGATTGTCGCACTTACTCCGTTGACGCTTTTACCCCACTTGAAGGGCAAGTGCGTCTACGGGGCTAGTCCGTCTAACCAACAATATCTTCTAAAAATAAATGGTTTGTCGCACTTACCCCGTTGAAAGTTTTTGAGAAGTTAATGTTAAAAGATATGTTAGGTCACTTCAATAGAAATAAACTGCTTAACAGTAATCAGTTCGGCTTCACCAGAGGACGATCCACAACTGATGCAGCATCTGTACTCATTAAATATATATACAATATTTGGGAGAAATCCTGTGATGCAATAGGAATTTTTTGTGACCTTTCCAAAGCTTTCGATTGCGTAGATCATGCGACTCTTATATTAAAATTAGAACATTATGGTCTGTCAAATAATTCTCTAAATCTTATGTCTTCATATCTTAGTGATAGAACACAAACGGTTGTTGTAAACCAAACACAGTCCATTGGAGCAACTGTTAAATTAGGTGTGCCTCAGGGCTCTATATTAGGTCCTTTCTTATTTCTGGTCTATATAAATGACTTACCACCCACGGTAGATAACCTTTGTGATATTGTGCTATTTGCTGATGATACTTCATTAATTTTCAAGGTGGACCGAAAATCCGTCGATTACAGTAGGATAAACGCCACGCTGGTTAAAGTACTTAATTGGTTTACTATTAACAATTTGCTACTTAACGCTAAGAAAACTAAATGTGTTAGGTTCGTTTTGCCTAATGTTAGACCGGTAGAATCTAGTATATTTCTATTTTCCAAATGAGCTAAAAAAGGCATTAATAAGACCTCTACATAAAAAAGGTTCAAAATTTGAAATCAAAAATTACAGACCAATAGCATTATTACCTAACTTTTCTAAAATATTTGAAAAAGTTATATTAAAACGCATAAATTCATTCTTTAAAAAATTCAACATATTAAACTCATCTCAATTTGGATTTCAAAAAGGTAAAAACACTACTTTAGCTATTTTCAAAATATTAAAACAAATATGGATGGATGTACATAAGAAAAAAACTTCAATTGGGTTATTTATAGACTTATCTAAGGCGTTTGACTGTGTCTCACATAAAACGCTATTAAGTCAGCTTGAACACATCGGGATTCGGGGTATTGCCTTAAAATTAATTCAAACCTATCTTACAAATAGAGTTCAAGCTACAATTTTAGATAAATATGACAAAACCACGAAGACCATAAAATGTGAACAGTCAAACTACAAAGTAAACTTACAGGGGGTACCTCAAGGCAGTATTCTCGGACCTCTCTTGTTCCTGGTGTATGTCAATGAGTTTCCCCTAATAACTGACCACTTGTGTGTCATGTTCGCCGATGACGCAACTATATTCATAACTGAAGACAAACTAAGCGGTTCTGATATCACTACTGAATTATATAAAACATTGAGAATAGTAATGAGCTGGTTGTCATCTTTAAATTTAAGAGTTAATTTAGATAAGACAAAAATTATTCAATTTACAAATTACAGGCAGCAAAAACAATGTATAAATTTAATTATTAATAAAGAGAAAATTGAACAAGTAAATGACACAAACTTTTTAGGTGTCACGATAGATGGCCACTTAAACTGGAAATTGCACATTGAGAAAATAAATAAAAAAATGTCAAAGAGCGCATATGCGCTATCAATGTTGGCTAATATAACCTCAGTTGATGTTGCTATAAAGGCATATTATGGAAAAGTTTATCCACTATTGACATATGGTGTAATATTTTGGGGCAACTCAACCAATGTTCAATCCACGTTTATTCTCCAAAAGAAATGTTTACGAATTATTTATAATCTTAAATCTATAGAATCCCTGAGAAATGTATTTAAAACTAATAAAATTTTAACTTTGACGTGTATTTACATACTAGAAATTTGTGTATTTGTAAAAGAATGTAATGACCATTTTAGTAAAAAAGTAATTGTAAGAAAAATCTGCGTTCACAATATAAACATGATCTTTGTACAGTCAGGTCTTCTAGCAACATAGTAAAAAAAAGCACCCTTGTCACTGGAATTAATATTTATAATTATTTACCAGATAGCATTAAGTCATTAGATGGTAGAGCTTTTAAAATGACTCTCAAAAATTGGTTATCATCGAAATGTTTCTACAACCTAAATGAATATTTTTGTGAATAAATTGATTAACACGAAGTTCTACTTAGTTACATTACTTTTTTAGTTCTTAAATTTAAGTTACCTTATAAACTATTGTATGTCCGAAATGGGCAAACTGTTGAGTCTGATGTATTATATATGTATAACACCGATTGTACCTACACAGTTTTGACAATAAATATATCTTTATCTTTATCTTTATCTTTAAATGATGAGTGTTTGGAGATGGTGGACAAGGCGCTTTTCTTAGGGATAACTATAGACAAAAACTTGCAATGGAGTCCCCATATAGCAGTACTAGCAGGTAAATTAAGTTCGGCAGCTTATGCTGTTAGGAAAATCAGGCAACTTACCAATGTTGAGACAGCTCGCTTAGTTTATTATAGTTATTTTCATAGTGTTATGTCGTACGGTATTCTGGTTTGGGGAAAAGCTGCTGACATACAGACTATATTCGTGTTACAAAAAAGAGCCATTCGTTCCATATATAACCTAAACTCCCGTGATTCCTTAAGATTACTATTTAAAGAAATTAGTATTTTGACAGTAGCGTCACAATTTATTTATGAGAATATTATTTATGTCATTAAAAATCAAGACTCTTTTGTTAAGAATTGTGATATACATAATTTGAATACAAGAAATAAAAATAAAATTGCTATTAAAAAATTTCGTGTCCGTAAGGTATATAAATCAGTATTTTAAAGTTATCATTTCCAGCACTTAAAAATTACTTGAAAAAGTCGTTGATGTCGAAAGCTTATTATAGGGTCGAGGACTATCTAACAGATAAAAATGCTTGGCCTAAATTAAACACCTAAATAACTTAGTAATAGCTTAGTCAGGAAAATATCTAAACATTGTAGGTATAATTATTGTCTAGGGGACACGGTTTCTGTAGGAGAATGTATCAAAACTATGTGGTTGTTTTGCACCGTCATGAGTAAGTATATGTATATATAATTATTATTATTACTATTTAAGAGTTCATCTGAACATACTGAGTTTTGACACATTTTCCTGCTCAACTACGCATGATATATATATTTTAATGTTAAATTCATTGTTTTATATAATGCTAGGTTAAGTTCTATAATTGTATAAGTAATTTAAAAAAAAAACGACTGACTGTTGAGTTTCTTGCGGCGTTTCTTCTCAGCAGTGGTCTCTTGCGAAGCGCTGGTAGATTTTTGACGTGTAAAAGTGCCCGTGCGGCCTACTTACTGAATAAACATCTTTTATCTTTTTTATCTTTTGACGCTCTTGCCCCACCTGACGGGCAAGTGCGTCTACGGGGCTAGTCCATCTAACCAACAATATCTCCTAAAAATATATGGTTTGTCGCACTTACCCCGTTGACGCTCTTACCCCACCTGAAGGGCAAGTGCGTCTACGGGGCTAGTCCGTCTAACCAACAATATCTCATAAAAATATATGGTTTGTCGCACTTACCCCGTTGACGGTCTTACCCCACTTGAAGGGCAAGTGCGTCTACGGGGCTAGACCGTCTAACCAACAATATCTCCTAAAAATAGATGGTTTATCGCACCTACCCGGTTGACGTTCTTACCCCACTTGAAGGGCAAGTGCGTCTACGGGGCTAGTCCGTCTAACCAACAATATCTCCTAAAAATATATGGTTTGTCGCACTTACCCCGTTGACGCTCTTACCCCACCTGACGGGCTAGTGCGTCTACGGGGCTAGTCCAACTAACCAACAATATCTCCCAAAAATATATGGTTTGTCGCACTTACCCCGTTGACGTTCTTACGCCACCTGACCTTATATAACTATTATTTTTTATTACGAGTTAAGTCGACTTGTACCCTTTTTCAATAGGACCCCAGCAACTCGGTAAAACCATATCGCCTTTGACAGTTATCGTATTGTTTAACTCGGCCGCCATTAATGTCAAGTAAATAAGAGCTATCGTGAACGTTGACGATACGATAACATGTGAAAGGCGATATGATTTTTCCAAGAAGAATAGAAACTGTATACAGGGGCTCTAATATGACAAAGTGTGGATAAGGCATCCGTCACCTTCTGACACGTAAATAAGTACGAGAGTGACGGATGCTTTATCCACATTTGACACGCGATACAGACGCAGCCAATACTACCTATAGGCCCGCAGGATGAGAAACATTCTGAAGAGCTCTTAACACTTATAAGTTCAGTAAAGCTCCGTTATAAGTTGGCTGTTTGCGATCAAAAGCACTCGACTAAGCTCGCTTATCCCGGAGAACTTTGTTGGAACGTGTTGCAGATTTCCCTTATGCTCGAAACAGTGACAATATAATATTAAGTCCCAATGGCTTCTATGCATAACTAAAAGGGTTAACTTAAAACAATCTACAAATGCTATCTATTAGAAATTAGACGTAGTTGCATAACTTGGTTATTTAGTAAAAAAAATATGAAATTAATTAGTGAATAGGCACGTTGTTTGTGACTTTTTTTTAATGCTTATTTTTTGTTTAGTTAAGTAGGTTAAGGCGAGTTAAACGAACCAAACAGAATTCCTATTCTACATCCTCAAACAAAATTAGTATTACTGTAATTAATTAATTAATTACATGAATTTTATGAAGGAAAAGTAGATATTAAAATTGCGAATAAAATATGTAGTAAAAATAGTAGGTAGTTTTAATAACAGTTAGAACTTTTTGTAAATATTGTGTACACCTATGTTTTGCTAAAAATAACAATACCAACAAATATTTTGCATGTGTGTTTACATAAATACGTGTGTGTACAGACAAATTTATATCCATCTGTAACTACCTGGCATTTTGACTTCATAATTTATTTTAGTATAATTAGTTGTTACTAGTTCAATTTATGTTGTAATTGTTTTTATAGATTTCTACTTGTGGATAACTTTTATTGGCCTATCCAAAATATCCAAACAACTGTACATTTTACTTATTATTGGCTGTTGTTATCCTGAATACAATAAATGAATAAATAAATACTTAATTGAAAAGGGGTTTAGAATAGGGGTTTAAAAAATTAAAGTTACTTGTTTATAGCAAATAGGGTGTCATACATATAAAAGGGTCCAATCTGCACGATTCAAAACTACTTTCTTTTTAATTTTATTTGACGTACTTTTTGATTTATAGCCAAGAATGTGCAAAAATGACCTTCTCCCCGTTATCTCTGAAGTTTATGGACCATAAAATCTAAAAATTTGAATAATTATTTATTTATATATTACGTGAAAAATAAAATGAAGCTGTCAAATTTTACAGTTTCAAAAAACGTACCTATTTTCTTTTGCGTTTTCCAACCATGTTATCTTAAATACGGATCCCTCGGTGCGCAAGTACGACTTGTACTTGATCTGTCTTTGTAATAAACTAGCTGCCCGCCAGCGGCTTGACCCCCGCTGCCCGACTTTTTAATTCTTAATGACCAGCCAGTCAAGAACTTAGTTTGAATCGGGTTCTCGGGGGTTATTATGACATAGATTAGATATTAGATTAGATATATTTATTTCATTTTGAAAATTTACATGTTATTTTTTAAATTAAAATAAATGTTTAAAAAAACAAAAAACCGCCTTCAAAAAGCAAAAAATAACTTCTTTAAAATGATAGGTAAATAGGTCAGTCCAACTGAAGTCTGCTTTTGGTTAAAATATTGTTGGACGCCGACTTCAGTTGGACTGACCTATTTACCTATCATTTTAAAGAAGTTATTTTTTGCTTTTTGAAGGCGGTTTTTTGTTTTTTTAAACATTTATTTTATTTTATACTTTTTAGTGATCCTATTTATGCTGTTACTTAGCTCCACTTCTAAATATTAATAAGAAACTATAGAACATTTCAAGCTCGCCGCAGACAACGCCGCGGGAATGTCATAGTCATATTTAAACCTAAATGTGCTTCGTCATAGTCGCTCAACTTCCTTTATCGAAATATCTTATCGCCACCCTTGAAATAGGTACCGTTAAGGAGTTCCGGTGGCCATCTGTGGTCTTCATCATCAGTTCCACTTCACCATATAGTACTTTTCAAAAGCAAATGCATGAGTTACAGTGAAAAATACCAAAATCGCTATAGGTGTGCCTATAATATTTGAGGAGTTCTCTTGATTTCTCCATGATCCCATCATCAGATCCTGACGTGGTGACAATGGGACCAACTAGAAAGTATACCCATTCGAACAACGAAAAAATTTTTCAAATCGGTCCAGTGGTCTTCGAGTAATCGGGGAACATATATAAAAAAAAAAAAAAAAAATATCCCGACCAATTGAGAACCTCCTACTTTTTTTGAGTCGGTTAAAAATACCATGAATTCACAAAAAGATCGTCAGAGTGTATAACAATAATAATAAAATAAATAATAGTCAAATCAAAATACAGTAAAAAATAAAATAAAGAAATAATATGGAAACAATTTAAAATAATATTATAATGGTAGGTACAATGTCAAAGGAGTAAAATATGTTTAAATGTCAAATAATTTACAAAAGCTAGGGCATCCTAGATATAAATTGTGAAGAGTCAAAATATAATATAATATACGATATTCATTATAAGCTAATAATGCAATAAAACCTAGTAATTAATGTAAAAACAAGTAACAACAAACATTAAATTCATATTAATTTATAATGTTTTTTCGTTGTATTCCTTTACAGAATACAACGGGTTTGATAGTAATAGTTCCTTTAGTCGGCATAGCAATGCATTTCAGTTTTCGCTGAGAGAAAGGAACTGCTATAGCTCTGTCCTTTACGCTCGCCGTAAAGTGAACTGCATAGCTAAGTCATTATAACCCCCCTGTTCTGTTTACATACGTAATTAAGTTAAATATTTTCAATCGACTACATAACGTCACCGCATTCAGTTTGCACCGCCTGCCTAATGTGTATTTTTTAATCATTTCTTCTTTGTAAGGTTGTCTGGAAGAGATCGTTTTTAGCGATAAGAGTGCCTGTTGACTCATGATGTAATCTTTATTGTATTTTCTTGTATAGGTATTCGTTCCATGTACCTATGTGGAGTTCAATGAAGTTATTTGTAATGTATTCAAACGTCTCAAAGAAATTAATAAAAACATTATCGACAACATTTAACAGTATTGAGAATGTTCTTTCCAAAATAAAATGTTTTTAGAAGTTACGGAGAATGTCGCATAAGAAACTTTCAATTTGAAACGTTTTTTGTCGGTGCGGGCGTTGCGTCAATGTGAAGAAAATGAAGTTGTGGGGAGTGATGTGATAAGTGTGTTAAAAGCCGCCTCGAGCTCTATAAAAGACCGCTTAAAACTTTTAAAAATGTATGAGCCCCATTATATGCAGTGAAAACCTATAAAATTCAGCTAAACAAAATGGACGGTTTAATACTACCTAGTATACGTATTCTCACTGACTTCGCGTTCCACTTTTATAAATATATTTCTATTATGTAATTTCAAACATATCTTCTTTGTAAGGTTGTCTGGAAGATGTCGCTATTTAGCGATAAGACCGCCTGTTGACTCACCATGTTATATATTTTTGGTTCATCCGTTCCTTGGTGTATTATATTTATAGTATTGTATGTTTCAATAATATTTAAAAACGCACTTCTATAAACACCGTCAAAAATACTCGTTTTAACTACTGAACTGTAATTATTTTAATTATTTAATAAACCTATTAACTTGGAAGTGACGACTTTAACTGAAAGTATACTATGACGACATAGTGTCTACAGCGGAAAGACTTTGACCCAACAAAGCACAGAACAGAAAGAAATGGACCAAACTGTGGCTTTTACCCAAAAAAGGAATCTTCATCAAAAATAGCTGTTGCCCGCGACTCCGTCCGCGCAGAAAAATAAAACATAGCCTATGTTACTCATAATCAAGGATCGGAAAAACGCCCGTCATTTTGAAAACATAACCCTGTTCCGTACAGGAGAGACTTCCTTCTGATGTTAATTAAAAATATTATTAGGTATTTTACATTTATTATAACATTATTTACATGTATTCAGCAACAATATTATTAATGAATAAAACCATAATGGTTATTATATATTTTTATATTTATATTTAAACCCTTTCGCCAATCAAAAAGAATATTTTTTTTTTTTAGTTTTCGCCTGTTATTCCATAACGAAGTGAATTTAGGACCTATTTATGAGTCGAAAAAGTTTGTTCACAGTTTACGGAGGACATTGGGGAAATCGTTGACATTGGTTTACTGTTTGTATGTGTGTTTGTATTTTCTAATTAACATTTCGGTGTCATTCATTAATAAAATTGTCGCTAAGTACATATAAATTATTGTATAATAAATCTTTAAAATACCTAATAATATTTTTCATTAATATCAAGGAAGTCTCTGCTATACGGAACAGGGTTATGTTTTCAAAATGACGGTCGTTTTTCCGATCCTTGCTCATAATCAGAGGTCGGAATAGGTAGTGCTTATTAACCTAAACTTGTTGCATCTTCATTCAATAACGTATCCCCATCTCACTCACGCATGAATGAACGTGAGTCAAGTTTAGGTTAATAAGCACTACCTATTCCGACCTCTGCTCATAATGTAGCATTCTAATGTTGAAAGATTTTTTGTAATTGGCCCTATAGTTTCGGACCCTATTCAATGCAAACAAGCAAACAAACAAATCGTTCCTCTTTATAATATTAGTGTAAGTGTAGAAAACGAATTAACTTAACTATTAAATGGATAAAAACCCGATATAATGGATTCCCTTTCTTTCAGAACTGATATCTCTTAAACAGCTGAACCGATTTTTATAAAACCTAGCTAAAAACCACCGCTAGAATACCTGCTTTTAAATTAAAAAAGCGCATCCAAATCGGCGCACCCGTTTACGGTGACTACGTAAACGATTACACCAAGAACTGCGGTGCCATACACAGACACGCACAAACAAACACACACATAGCGGTCAAACTTATAACATCCCTCTTTTGCGTCGGAAGTTAAAAACAAAATTAAACCTATTAGAATGTAAAAAAAAAATTAACACATTTAAAATGTAAAATATTCAAGGGATAAAGAAACAATAATAATAAAACTTCGTGTAACAGGAGCAATACTAAAACTCGATAGAGCTTCTAAACGAAATAAAACATCTTTGTGAATAAAAATTCATATTTCCTGTATAAAAACGGACGAGTGAATATAAGCATACAAAATCCAACTTTTTCTGCATAAAGAAGGTTCCATGAAAGGTACGCTTGTGATCACTCAGGGTACTTTGTATCTGTTATCGCACCCCGCACAGTGGATAGATTAAAAATAAATGTTTTAAAAAACAAAAAACCGCCTTCAAAAACGCAAAAAATAACTTCTTTAAAATTGTAGGCACCTAATAGGTTAGTCCAACTGAAGTCGGCGACCACAACATTTTCAACAAAAAGCCGACATCAGTTGGACTAACCTATTAGGTGCCTACAATTTTAAAGAAGTTATTTTTTGCGTTTTTGAAGGCGGTTTTTTGTTTTTTAAAACATTTATTTTATTTTATACTTTTTAGTGATCATAATACGCTGTTACGTAGTCCCACTTCTTAGTTGAAATGAAACTTTAACTTATATCAAGCGCGCCGCAAGCAACGCCGCGGGAAAATCATAGTCATATTTCAACAAGTAAATATTATTCGTTGTAGGTAGTCGCTCAACTATCTTAATCGAGATATCTTATCGCCACCCTTGAAATCGGTACCATTGAGGAGTTCCGGTGGCCATCTGTGGTCTTCATCATCAGTTCCACTACACCAAAGGATACTTTCTGAATGCAAATGCTGGACTTGTTACTAAAAATACTAAAATCGCTATATGTTTGCCTACAATATTTGAGGAGTTCCCTCAATTCCTCACTGATCCCCTCATCAGATACAGATTTGGTGACAATGGGACCACCTCGGAAGTATACTCTATCAAACCAAAAAAAAAAATTTGAAATCGGTCGACAATTGACGGAGTAATCGGTGAACATACATAAAAAAAAATAAATACATACAGTGGAACGTATAACCTCCTCCTTTTTTGAAGTCGGTTAAAAACAGCACGTTTTGGACATAATGTTCTGATTTGTTAATTTTTCAGTCTCAATAATAGTTTTGTTTACCTTATGACTCCGTCCGCGTGGTAATCACTTTACCCTATCCGCAGGGAACTCAACATTTCAGGGATAAAAATATCAAATTATAAAAATGGGTTTGTATTTTTTAACTTGATGGCATACCAAACCGCCAAGCCGACTTACTATTGCATTTATTATTTTAGTTTATTATATATGTTTAGAGATGGATATGCTTAAAATGTTAAACCATGACGTAAAGGAAAACAGAAATGAAAACACGCTGTTAGCTTTCAATATGTGTAAAGCTCAAATCAATTCCACACATAGGTATCTCCGAAAACTCCGAAGTTGCAAGACCGATAAAAAAAAACAGATCAAAAAAGGAAATAACAAAAGAAAATACAGGACATGCACAGTTCGTGGCGTCCAAATGGTTCCAAAATAGCGTAATTTTTGGAATCTCAAGAGTTCAAATGCGGTGCCAACCCTGATGACAGACAAAACTTAATACTCTAACTATGTTAAGAAGTGCTTACGCGGTAATTTTTTTGAGCTATTATTCCCCAACAATAGCTGTCTTAATCTAATTTGGTGTAATAGAATAAGACGCCCGTACTGTGGACGTAAAATTGCTAAAATTGCCCGTGTAAGTGCTGATCTGTTCATTAAACTACATACATACATAATCTCACGCCTTCGTTCCCAGTGTGGGGTAGGCAGAGCTACAGAATTACAAACATCTCTAAAAACTTGTTGATAATTCTATAACCACAATTTGCACAATTAGGCTAAGATGTTTACCAGCGTATAGTGACAGGTTGCAAGCCCATCGCCTAACAGTACTACAAGCCTTTATTCCCTTAGTCGTCTCTTACGACATCCACGGGAAGACATGGATAGATAGTTATTAAGGATTAGGATTATGTTCGTAAAGTATTTTAAATTTATACATACATTATTTACATTTGAGAGGCACAGGTTACCACTAGGCTCACACAGTTTAGACACTGGCCAAATCAAATTCAAATTTGGCCTATCGTACTGTTAGTAAACTGTTAACTGTGTCTTGTGAAGGAGCTTCTTCCCTCTTTACAGGACGGCTTTAGCTTTTGAATGAAATATGGAAGGATTTCGTTCAGAGACAACGTATTTACATGCGTTACCCGCGGCTGGGGACAAAACAACTCTCTTTAGGAAAATAATATAAAGGTCGGATGTTAAGCGCAATAAGGATTTGACATTTCAAAAAAAAGATCATTTTGGTTTTTTCGCGTTTATAATAGCTGGTAAAAAATTAGACTACCCGTGTTTCTCGGTTTTTCTTTATTTAACTTAAATTCGTCGTTAATAAGTTATTAAAGAAATAGTCATTAAAAAGACCGTATATACAAAGTTAGGAATACTGATGTCGTGATCTTAGCATGATATAAAATTAAAAAGGTAACTTTCTACAGAAACAGAACTGACTGTCATGTCATGTCACTCACTACTTTAGCAGATATGAATTGTTGTCAATTATATAGCAATAAAATGTAAACCTTTAGTATGATCATGAAGTCATAGTATAAATAGAAAAGTAGTTCATTTGCGGCCTTTTAGGAGTTTAAGGTCTGTTCATTCTTACTTGTCTTAAATAGTAAACAACTTTCTAACCTCGAAATGAACGTTTTTTTGGCTAAAACAGCTATTAAACAAAATAAAGCAATCACAGACGATACATTGGCCAAGTGATGTCCAAAACGTTTACTCAGTTTACTTTATTTACGATAAAAGAGCTGTTTTTTTTTACCCAAAAAAGGTTCATTTTGAGGTTAGAAAGTTATTTACTATATAAGACAAGTAAGAATGAACAGACCTTATGTTACTTATTGCTGCTCAGGCGCCAGGGTTATGTCGATGCGAGTCGCCCAATACTAAAAACTTTGAGTGCCAGCAACGCGCTCGGCGAGTTCTCTATTCGTAGGCAATTTTTGCTACGAAGCGGAAAAACGCTGGAATCGACTACGAGCGTAGCGCTACTTGGCAGCGAATAATTTAATACGCAGGCTACCAAACCCGGCAACGGCGCGGCCCCTACTAAACCGGCTTGGTGCGTTCTGCTGAGTTTGCTTGTGTTGGCTCGCGGCGCGTATGGCCGAGGTACGCACACATGCAAGCCGCACGATATTCTTTTGTTTTTAGCCGAACTACTGTTTATACTGTGATGGGGTTGAAATTTTATTGCTACTTAAATAATATTATGGCGTCCGTTTATTACGGGTTTTTACCGCTCAATCCATACTGATATTAAACCTAAATGTTAAAGTAACTCTGTCCGTTTGTTTAAATACTTCTGTCCAACTGGCAGAGAATGCCACAAAGCATTAAGTTTACATTAGGTACAAAAAAAAAGGTGCAATTAAGATTAAATTAATTAAAAAAAAAAACTATACTGACTACAATTTAAATGCTCGGGGTCCCCTCGACGCGAATCCTATTCGTAATTAACTGAGGTTTAAGCTAAAATCTCAATGTACAGTCAGCATCAACATCAAAGTAGCTAAGCAGAATAACACGCTCAAAATGATCTAGACACGACGTATTCTCTTGACAATAGAGTCGAGTGCAGATCATTTTGACCTCTTCGGTTGCGTAGCTACTTCTGCTGCTGACTGTACAGGAACAGTTTAATTTTCCATGTTACAACCTGAGACACGAGTTCAGAGCCAGTGACACTCCTTAAGGGCTTAAATACTATCCTATCTCTATTTAGTGGCACTGGAGGTACTAACGGTTTAGAATTTAGAACACCGCACACCTAGTGCTTCAGTTAAGTGCTATCTCAGCTTACTTCGTAACTTAAGTGCTTTGTATAAATACCAACTATTATCCGTACACTGTCTTATATTGTCACCTCGTGAAATACCTTGTTGCAGAAACATTCATTAATTTGAATATTGTCTTAAATCTCTTGCTATCACTTTGTACCTTGGCAAAATTTATACTAAAACTACCATTTGACGACGTGCTGGCCTAGATGGTAGTGACCCTGCCTACGAAGCTGTAGCGGTCCGGGGTTCAGATCCCGGTAAAGGCAGATATTTGTGTGATGAGCGCGAATATTTGTTCCTGAGTCATGTCATTTCTATGTATTCAAGTATATATTTCTCTATATAAGTATTTATGTCGTTATCTAGTACCCATAGTACAAGCCTAGAGCTTAGTTTGGGACTAGGTCAATTGGTGTAACATATTCCCCTGATATTTATTTATTTATTATTTTATTAACTAGGTACCTACTTGATGAAAGGCGTTCTTCCACCATCCGTTTCACTGCACTTTCTGCCTCGTACAGTGAAACTATGGAACGAACTCCCTTCGGCGGTATTTCCGACCAGTTATGACATGGGTTTCTTCAATTAAAAAGCTTTCATTTCCCTAATTAGCCGGCAACAGACCGAAAATTCTTCTTTAGTTGCTGGTGTTTATGGGTGGTGATGATTACCTACAATAAAAAAAAAAAATTTAGGGTACCTCCCCTACACGTAACTTGGGGATGTATTTTTTTTCTCGTTTACCCCATAGTGTGGGGTGTCGTTGGATAGGTCTTTCAAAAATATTGCGGGGTTGGGAAAATAATTTTTCGATTAAGGTATCCTTTTATGAAATATTAAGCTTTAAAGCGCTAATTTTTGTTAGAGTCAAGTGTCCCCCCCCCTACAGCCAAAACTACAAATACTAAAAATCTGAAAAATATCTTAAATTAAAGCACATATAATGAATTTAATAGGAAAACTATCACGACTAAGTAGACTTCCTTGGTTCTTGAGTTACAAACGGTTTAAATGTTTATACCTACCGAAAACTTATTTGCGGTGTTGGTAAACTGACCGCGACCTATGTCGATATATGGGGATAACAGTTTTCCAACGGCAAAGTTAAGTTTGTAGTTTGTAGTAACGGCTTTGGAACCCTAGACTGAGCATGGTCTGACATGCTCTTGCCCGGTTTTTTATACTAATTTCTGTTGTCACTTGTTTAAAGTCGCGTGCACACTTGACACTGGAATAGCGTTCTAATACGTTTTGCAAATCGACGGGTACCACCATCCACCATTGCGATAATAATTCGAAAGACGACATTACGATAGCTTCTCGTACTTTTCGAAATACACATTTCCCTCGCGAAAACGGATAACGTTTGACGTATCAAAGCGTTTAACGTGTGGAATCCGAAACCAGTGAATGCTCCGCTACCGAAAGCTTTCTTTTGTTCCACTAATTAGTAGACCAACATACCTAGCAGCTGAATAAAACATTGTAGTAATTGTAGTAGCGGTAGGATTGCGTTTTATTAAGGCACAGCACGATACTTTCCGTGTTGGCAATAATTAAGTCCTACACTTGGATATTACAGTACGGAAAGTATAGTACTGGTTGTAGTTAGCAGAAAAACGTGGTAGCAATGAATAAGGAGCTGGCATAAGCACCACGTATTTATGTTTGCCTAGTATTATATAAAGTCTGTGTGTCACTAAACTGTAAACTGATTGATAGAGTAAGTAATGAAAAGGTCAGAGAGAAATGTGGACTAAAAGAAGATGTGGTGCCTAAGATTGAAAAGGGCATGCTTCGATGGTTCGGTCATTTAGAAAGGATGGATGAAAGAAGATTGACGAAAGAGATATACAGAGCAAAAGTGAGTACGCATAAAGTAGCGTACTTTTTCAATCAAATCGGAGAAATACTAGAAAAGGGCCGGATCTTAAGTACCCGAAACCGACGTGCATGCATGACTCGATGTATGAATGTGGGATAAGCGAAAGAGATTTGGATTTGAGAAGTGGTCTCTGCCTACCCCTCTGGGAAACAGGCGTGATTTAATGTATGTATGTATGTGTGTCAATTGAAATTGGCAAAGATGTCAAGAAAACCAAACGAACCGATTTACCATTAGGGTGACGGAACCAGTAATGGACAAGGCACTTGATTCTTATGTTACAGAAGATAAGGGTTATTCATAAGTTGTGCAACAGTCAATTTAGGACCGTATGAAATTTGAATTAAGAGTGAAGTGTCCATTACTGGTACCTGTCAGCTAAAAGTGTCCAACACTGGTTACTCGATAATCACGTTGATGTCTTTGCAAGATTTATAGACTTTATGATTAGGTTCCCTGTTCCTAGTTTGAATTCAGAACGCAAAAAAAATAATGAAAAAGTACGAGCAATTTATACTCCTTTGACGTACAAAATTTAATTAAAGCAGCGTCTTTTAAAAGGAGTTATGATATTCCCGATGTTGTTTTAATTGCGAACATTTCATCAGTTAATTTAATATCTCATTGTACCTTGTTTTTGTTTCAGATTTTATTACATCGAGATAACATAGGAAAATTAAATCCAAATATTGTCTTGGGTTGTATTATTAATGATTCTCGGGGGAAAAAGGGCAGTCCTCTTGTATATTTTATTATTACTCCAAAACGGGATTTAATAGCGTAATAAATAAACATTTACCTCGACGTTTCGTCTGTTACAACAGTAAGTCACGAGAAGTCTGAATGTTTTTTAACCATACGATTAGGGGTCGATTTTTTTTTTTGGTAACTGAACGAATGGTTAAAAATTGTAAATTTTTGTCTTCAACTGTGCCACATTTCTAATTCGATTTTTAGACATTTATGAGAATATTAAGGCTAAAAATTTCCATAATAAATGCTATAGATAACGTTTCTCTCCCCTTAAAGCTAGAGAGAGCTCCCCTAAGCCCTAGCTTTTCGTAATAACATTAATATCTACAACATATTCAAAAATCGAAAAAATCTAACTAGTTTCTGAATGTTGATTATTTTGACAGCAGTAAAACAATAGTTTTTTTTTTCTTAATTAATGGCTTTCACTCCTGTATTTCGCCAATGTCGAATTATTAATAGACACTTACATGGACTTATTAGAGTAAATAAGTCCATGGATATCACACGCGAGGACATTTGTTCGGTAAAAGAGTTGCATTTACACGTACGGTGCGGAGCGAAGATTGGAATGGCGCGTGGCGTTTCCCGTAGTCCGAACTGTACGTGTGCAGCGCCTCTATTCTAGACGGTAAAAACGATATCGTAGTTTGCTTGTTATGGTATTGTTATGACGTCAGCCGCCATTACTGTCAAGAAAATAAGAGCTATCAAAACGTTGACAATACGATAACAGATCAAATACGATATTGTTTTTACCGTGTTGAATAGAGGCGCAGGCCGCTATTATCGTTATTCTCTGACACGCAACAAATAAGTTTAGCATTGTTTTCCTTCTGTCAACATTATCAAAAGCCAGAAACTTCAAAGTTGTGCAATTTGTCAGGATTAACCTCTTATCTGCCTTTGTACAGCCGAGTTCATATGTGTACACTTTAGTACCTTGTCTCTTTAATCTCACATTTAAACTGCTATATATGAATTGTCGCAGCGATTAAAGTGACAAGGTACAAAAGTTTACACATTTATGGCGTTATCTATGAAAAGGGACCTTATTGTCGATGGCGCTTACGCCGCACTGCGTCACGCGACGTTGTATTTATATCCGAGCATCTTTAATAATGGCGGAAGTGCCATCGACAATAAGGTCCCTTTTCATATATAACGCCACCTTAACTTAACGACTGTAAGTCCCACTGTATAGTTTAGTGTAAATGTGAAAATCGTGTTAGTTGAAAACAAAGCATAATTTGTTACAATAATTTTTGGGCCGCGACATCCCAAATTAATTAGCCTTGGTTGTAATTATCTAAATAATTAACGTCGTAAACAAGTCCTGAGTGAGTTAGCAGGCAGCTCAGCCGAGCCATGAATAATCCAGCGCGACTGACACAAGTATTATATTTAATTATAAAGTTTAAGGAAGTACAACTAGTTTATAGTGTTTATTTAGGGAATTATCAAATTTTAAGGAATATCCAATAATAATAAACGTGAATGTAAGTTTGACTGTTTGTATGTATGTATGTAAAAACATAATGGTACAAAAGAAAAAGAAAAACAATATAATTAACATAAAAAGAATGTATAAAGGCGAAGTTATTCCTAAGTTATTTCTTCCAGCTAACCCTTGAAAGATTTAGATAAGTGAAAGGTTGTGCATTGAGTAGAAAAAGAGAATAAAAATTAAACTAAGCAATAAAATCTAAATATAAATACATTAAAATATATATCTCTCACGAGAGTGAGTTTGGTCTTTGAGCGCAACCGGTTTTGGGTTTGTTACCCTTTTACGACTAAACCACTGAGCCGATTTTGATGATATTTGGTATTGAGATGACTTAAGGCCCGAGGAAGGACATAGAGTACTTTTTACACTGGAAAATTAGATAGCTCCCGAGGGGATAGCGAAAAACGGCTTCTACGCGGACGGAGTCGCGGGCAGCCGTAACCTATTATGTTTCAAGAGGCAATTACAAGGATCCTCGTGTTTATTATCCCAGGCTGCCGCCTTACATGGCTGCGTTTATCGCGTGACAAAATATGGATAAAACATCTGTCACGTTTTGACACGTATAATTAGGTAAGTGTGAGAGTGACGGATGCTACTAAACCAACCGTACTAGGCCCGCTGATTAACATTACAATCGCTCCGAGTGAATACTGAAGCTAGTTCAACAAGCGAAGTTCTATTTTCGTAAATTCCTCATTAATTATTTAAATTTTTCAAGAACCTTGACCAGTATGAGAAATTTATATTATTCTCTTTATTAGCTATTATTACGATTAAAAGACGAATAAAAGGTTTGATTACTTTTCTTTTCTTTTCTTTACAACGTTAACGTTTTCGTTAGTAGAATAAATTGAGTTTTATATTTCGGTTATGTGCTCTCTTTGTATTTCGTACGATTATATTTAAGCTTAATACGAGTACCTACAAATAACGTACAGTTGTAAGATGGACTTTATAATACAACACATATCACAAATTGAAAAAAGAGTGTGTGTGCGTGGTCACCGTTTTGGGGGAAGTATTTTTAATGGACATGACGTCGTCGTCGAGCAGCGTCTGTGTGTTTGTGATCGCGCCGATGGTGTTTTTGTGTGCATGTTAATTGTATTGCGGCGAGTGATTCTCAGTGGACCTCTGTCCTATGAGCACACGCGTGTGTGTGTTTGCGACGAGTACTTCTTTGTGGACATGGCGTCAAACAGGGTTAGTCCTGTGTGCATATGTGTGTGTGTGTTGCTTCTCACACGTGTGTGTGTTTGTGTGTGTACTCACTGCTTTGCGGCGAGTGTTTCTTTGTGGACATGACGTCGCGCAGCTCCTGTCAGCTGTCGCAACGCACGCACGCAATCATGCCGCCGCGCGCAGCACGCTCAACCTGTAACAAACAAGCATGGATTACCTACTCCAAGGACTGATTTTTATCATGCACATAACGTCATAGGCATTGTATAGTAGAGGTAACTTGGCAGTTTCAATGTGTCCACAAGAATAATTTCGAAAATGGAAAGCGACGAAACATTAATGTGTCAAAACAAGAATACGACGAAAAAGGAAGCAATCGAAACACGTAAAATATGAACGGTAATTTAATTGTAAGACCTAATTAGGCACTTAAACCAGCCGCCATTTTGAAAATACAGCGTACCGATTGTTGTAAAAATGACTACAGTAAAAATACTTTAATCATTGACTGAGCCTTGAAATAAGCTTAATTAAGACTTATACATGTATTAATACGATTCTATTTCTATATTTAACGTTTAAACAAAATTATCAATATACATATTTACAAAACAAAAATTAAATTTTTACAACTTAATTATATTTTAAAACTAAAGAGCCATATCTAATAAAGCCACTTGCGGCATTGTCCCGATGATGCTGGCAGCATTTCCTCGCTGGATAGGTTAACTTATACGTTGAGCGAGGAAACTGGCAGCTCTTCGATCTCCCGTGACGTCAATGAGCCTCTTCAAAATTTCTTTGAAAAGGTTTAGGACCCCACGGATTATTCATAAATTATAAAGTTCTAAATCTCACATTTAAAATCGAAAACAAATCAAACTGATTTCGGCACAAAGATTGACAGAAGCTATTTTTTTATTCCTGGAATTTTACTTCTCTAATTTTAACAAGGCTGGGATTTAGTGGAAACATTCAAGTTAGAGTTAGACAACCGGTGAAATTACAAAAATAGGCTTCCATATTAGCCCTCAGGGTTGGCAACGCAATAACGGATTTAGGATTGAAAGAAGAAACAAAGAAAGAGAACATATTTATTCACAACAAAAGCACAAATTAGGTAAAAAATAAAAACATAGTTGGACCGTTGTGAATCGGTCCCAACTCAGCATGTGCCGCTGTTAAGCCAGCGCTGGTCTTCCGTTGGGCACGCTCGGTGACAGCACGGAAAGTGACACAAACAATTGCAGTATTGCAAAATTGCAGTATTAAGATTATAGTCTCGAGACGCAAATGTGTATGGGTCATCATCAGAGATCGGAATAGGTAGAACTAATTTGCCTAAACTTGATGCATGTTCATTCAATAATGTATTCCCATCTCTCTCACGCATGAATGAATATGCGTCAAGTTTAGGCAAATTAGCTCTACCTATTCCGATCTCTGGGCCTGTATTATGGTCGCCTATATCGCGGTGGATAAAGCTTCCGTCACTCTCGCACTTACATACTGGTCAGAAAGTGACAGCTGTTTTATACACGCTTATCTACGTCGATAAACAGGACCATAATCGGCCCGCAGGTCAACATCCTTTTACCATCAGAGGCCCGTTTCACGAAGCTACAAGTTACAAATTACAAGCGGAGCTCTCGTTCTCGCAATAGGACTTAGAAAGAGACTTCCTCTTGTAATTTGTAACTTGTAGCTTCGTGAAACGGGCCTCAGGGGCGCGTTTTATAAAGCTACAAGGTACAATTTTACAGGTCTAAACTGGCAACACTGCTCAAATGGCTTGTCGTCATTGGTCGAGGTTGTGTCAAATGGAAACTTGTAACCCGTAAATTGTAATTTGTAGCTTTATAAAACAGGCCCCAGGTGGTTTGTGTGCTCTTTTGCCTTCCCAAAGATAAACAAACTAAGTAACGTAAAAGCATTTTCATTTATAATTTCATTGTTAAATCGAATTTAATCCAAAAGTGGAGTAGTAGTAGTATAATTCTAATTACCATCGCCCCAAGAATAAATTAAGTTTACCATAAAAAGCGCAATCGGAACGCCGTTGCGCCGCTTTTATACCCTTTGTGAGCTTTTACGAGCATAGCATGAAAAGCTTTAGAAAACTATATAAAAGGCTTAGTAGACAGTTGTCAAAGTTCAACGTACTCGATTTTTTAATGTTTTGTAGATTTAGGACAAAGTGTAGGTAGTTTATGTACAGTCAACAGCATAAATAAGTGATCATTTATGTACCTTGTCACTTTAACGTCATGTTTGACATGTATACAAAATTGTGAAACGATTGAAAGCGACAAGGTACATAAATGATCACTTATTTATGCTGTTGACCGTACAGTCGAGTTCATAATTATGAATACACTTTAGTACCCTGTCACTTTGATCGCCGTGATAATTCGTTTATGGCAGTTTGAACATGACATTAAATAGACAAAATACTAAAGTGTACACGTATTTATGAACTCGGGTGTAGCAGGGCCTCAATTCTACGCGGACAAACCGTATTGCTTTAAACTGTTATCGTATTGTCAACGTTTCCATAGCTCTTATTTACTTAACAGTAAGGCGGTCGAGTTTAAAACAATACCAAAACAAGTCAAAGCAATATGGTGTAAAATAGAGGCCCTGATACTATGTAATAAGGTCCGACCGAGGTCTCGGTCTCGGTCTCGGCAAATCTCGGCCAAAAATCGTGCCGAGATCTCGGTCTCGGTCTCAGCCCAAAACGGCCGAGATTCTCGGCCGCGGCCGAGACACCGCGGCAATCGATAAAAAAAAATTTTGAGTATTAAGTTTGTTAAAACCATAATAAAACCTTTTTTTCATTATTAACTGGTTTTTTTATAGTTAAAAAAACGCAAATATAGAAAAATATAGCCCTTTTTCCGTGTCTCGGTCTCGGTCTCGGTCTCGGCCGAGAATTTATTTTATTCTCGTTCTCGATCTCGGTCTCGGCCGAGATTGAAAAAGGGGTCTTGGTCGGACCTTACTATGTAAATTCCCAGAGATCGTCGTCGGTGGCCTAGTGGCTTAGGGGGTCGACTCGTGATCGTAAGGTACCGAGTTCGAACCCCCGCGGTCACCATGTACCAATGAGTTTTTCTAACTTAAGTACATTACTCGATGCTCTTACGGTGAAGGAAAAACATCGTGAGGAAACCTGCACATTCCAACAGCTGAGTGTGTAAGAGGGTAATTGCACAAAAGATCCTAAAGGGTTGAAGTTTATCCGAAAGGGCCCATCCGTAAGATAAGATAAGATAAGATTCCCAAAATCCCAAACTCACCACTTTTGTTTTTTTTTTTCATTATTATGGTATGTATGTATGTATGTATGTAAACACTTTATTGTACAAAAGAAAAACCAGATAAGTACAACAGTGTTGTAGAACCTTGCTTCTTGCAAAATTTAAAAAGCCATCCAGACTACAACGAATTCACCCTATACTTAAGGCATGGAACCCTAAAGACGATATAATTACTCTTAATTTATTTCTGACATAATTCCATACGGCTGGTAATCTTCATTTTATACTCCCCACACGTATTACGTATTAACCTTCTTACGGAGCTAAGTGGAGTTTAACGATTCCGCTCGTCCCAAATGTGACGCCTCGTGAGCCAAACGTATCGTATATCCAGCAAAACGTTAATGTAATAGGTCAAGTTCTTATGAATCTCATGTGGCTCTAAAAGTACTGATATCCAAAAGGTGCCAAGTTTAGCACTACATTTTACACTCAATCAAATAAATTGCCACATTGGCAGTGTTTTGTACAGTATATATATATATATATATATATATATCTGTGAGGTATAGCATATCGGAGACCCTAGAAAAAAACATTTTTTTGAGTTTTGACACATTTTCCTGCTCAACTACGCATGAATATATTTATTTTTTATTTTATGTAAGATTCATTGTTTTATATAATGCTAGGTTAAGTTTTGCAATTGTGTTATATCATAAGCTATATTTAAAAAACGACTGACTGTTGAGTTTCTTACGGCACTTCTTCTCAGCAGTGGTCCCTTGGTGGTGGTAGATTCTTGACGTGTAAAAGTGCCCGTGCGGCCTACTCACTGAATAAACATCTTTCATCTTTATCTTTATCTAGCGAAGATGCAAAAGCTACTAGTTTTTCATTTCTATCACTAGAAATGTATGGGATGACATTCTCGTGCGTTACCACCGAACCAAAACCACGTGGTCAACTGTCATCCTATACATTTTGAGTGATAGAAAATAAAAACGTTAGTAGCGTTTCCGTCTTGGCTACGGCCCCAGGGGCTCAGTCAACATGCATAACGCTAAGTTAGCGATTTACGAAACTGATGACAGATCAAGTCGATCGATTATACCAACTCCATACAATTCGAGTCGATAGAAAATAAAAACGTTAGCAGTGTTTGCATCTTGGCTAGGCTGCCGTCCTACCAAAGAAGGCAGCTAACTGCAATTTAGTAGACAAAGCATTCTATACTCTATTGGTAACCACATTAAATTTAAAATGCTTATACTACCGTGAAACCGTGTAAGTTTGCCCATGAGGGATATTTTGCCCACTGGGCCGAATATAAGTTCAATCGAAAATCGAATCGCATCGAATTCGGTCCATTTAGTTCGTTTTAGAAGAAAGCAGGTTAATAATATTAAGGCAAAACTGTTATTAGCTTTTGTATCTAACTTCACTCAGTTTCTGGTAAAAGGAGCTTGTAAAATGTTTTAAAAAACAAAAAACCGCCTTCAAAAACGCAAAAAATAACTTCTTTAAAATTGTAGGCACCTAATAGGTTAGTCCAACTGATGTCGGCTTTTTGTTGAAAATGTTGTGGTCGCCGACTTCAGTTGGACTAACCTATTAGGTGCCTACAATTTTAAAGAAGTTATTTTTTGCGTTTTTGAAGGCGGTTTTTTGTTTTTTAAAACATTTATTTTATTTTATACTTTTTAGTGATCATAATACGCTGTTACGTAGTCCCACTTCTTAGTTGAAATGAAACTTTAACTTATATCAAGCGCGCCGCAAGCAACGCCGCGGGAAAATCATAGTCATATTTCAACAAGTAAATATTATTCGTTGTAGGTAGTCGCTCAACTATCTTAATCGAGATATCTTATCGCCACCCTTGAAATCGGTACCATTGAGGAGTTCCGGTGGCCATCTGTGGTCTTCATCATCAGTTCCACTACACCAAAGGATACTTTCTGAATGCAAATGCTGGACTTGTTACTAAAAATACTAAAATCGCTATATGTTTGCCTACAATATTTGAGGAGTTCCCTCAATTCCTCACTGATCCCCTCATCAGATACAGATTTGGTGACAATGGGACCACCTCGAAAGTATACTCTATCAAACAAAAAAAAAATTTTTGAAATCGGTCGACAATTGACGGAGTAAACGGTGAACATACATAAAAAAAAAATACATACAGTGGAACGTATAACCTCCTCCTTTTTTGAAGTCGGTTAAAAAGTGGACGTGTATTTTGGTGCGGGCCAATTTATATTCAGTAGTTCCCTTTTCCTGCTTGATGGTGAAGACAAAGGTTTAAGTAAGTAAGTTTTTATGATTAAATGGTATAGAAAAGAGTTTTTAGATTATTTCTCTTGTGCATTTTATGCTGTAAGTAGCTTGAATAAAGTATTATAACGGTGGGAAAATTAAGCCGCATATGTGACTCCTCCAGGTTGCCAATTTTGCCCGCCAAAAAAAGTGTGCAAGAGTTGTCACTTTTTTATTTACGTACGAGTAAATCAGCAATTATTTTAACTCAAACTAAAAACTGTGATGTTGGTATATCACAAAAAAATACAAACCTATATTTTTGGAGTTTCTTTCTTTAGAGGAAGGAAGGTTTCTTTTGTTGTTGTATTGTTTTCTTCAAATAAGTTTTACGTTTTATAAGAGATTTTTATTAACGACAACAAGTTTCTAAGTTTTCGTTTGTTAGCTGAATTAAACCAGTACGGAAGTCAGCACTGATGCGTAACTTTAATAAATGCCACGTATTTATGACTGAGATATTTATATAAAAGAGCTGTGGACACAATGTACGTTTATTAAAGTACAATTTTTTATTAAGCTGTTAAACACAGTTGACAACCCTAACAACTACAAACTGCTTGTATGAAAACAAGTGGATATTGGTAGGAAAATTTTGTCCACTGCTTTTAGACGAATCCATTATAAGTTTGCATTAGATATTATGATAGAACGAAAATTTTGGTCTTAAATGTTTACGCCTTCTTAAACAAAAACTTCTTAAAAAACAAACAAGCTATAGTTTAGCAGATAATGGGAATGGGCAAACATGGACGCAAGTGAAGGTCAGTTTGCCCGCCATGCAAATCATAAATTGCTTGTAATCTTATATAAATAAAACTGTATTAACAACGGTAACGCAATTCTAAAATCAAAAGGCCACCCTTGAAATGAAAAAGCACAGCGAAACATTATTTGTTAGAAAATCAAGTTAATAGCAGAAAATCGGGCAAACTTACACGGTTTCACGGTATAGCCGCCTTCTTTGGTAGGACGGAATCGTTGTTATAACGCGTTTTCTCTAGCTTTTACATTGTATACAGACCTAAAAACTTCGTCTTTATTCCGTATCCGAAAACAACTCAAGTACCTTTGAAATAAAGTTTGAATTGACACGACGTCCCTAACTCGTCGAAATAAACAAAACTCTTTGTACCGTATAATTTGATTTCATAATATTTACTTTTGCCTTGCTGAGCTTGTTTTACATTTTTATTATGATTAAAATTCCTCTCTTCCATTCTATTTGAGTCGTTTTTTAGCCAGTTGTTAAACGGTTAAAATTGATCAAATATTTCACTTCATTGGTAAATGTTTGAAACACATTTTTAACACAACTAACATGGCTTTTAATTGTGTATGGGCAATAAAGGGTTTACATTGTCCCCTGATATTTATTTATTTATTTATTCATACATACATACATATATTACATAGGTACATACATTAACTTTTCAAAACTCCCTAACATCTTGTAAGGGTCTCCCCAGACCTATAATGGCTTTTGACGTAGAGACCTCCTCGTGTTGTTCTCCTAGTCATTATTTTTAGTTTAATGTATTTGACAAGTAATATTTTTAATTTTTACATTTATTTGTAATGTTTTTAATTTTTGAATTTGTAATGTTTTTATTTGTGATAGTTCTAATAATTTATATTTGTTGCTTTATTACCTTGAAATGTAACTTACTTTTAAGTATTATTGTATTTTATGTTTGTAAAAATGACCTTCTGCTGGAGTTTCTTGCGGCGCTTCTTCTCCGCAATGATGGTCTTGTCCGAAGCGCTAGTAGATTCATTATATATTACCGACGTGTAAAAGAGCCCGTATGTGGCCAGTTTACTGAATAAATATTTTGATTTTGATTTTGATATCGACGCGGAATCGGCTTGAGCCCGTAAGAAAAAGTTTTATGTCCGTGCAGTAGGTAAGAGTGAAAAAGGCGTCGCTCGGCTCGGCTCGGCTCGATTCGGCGTTGCGAACGGAACGACGTCGTTTTCGCTCTTATTGCACGGACATAAACCATTTTCTTCGCGGCTCTTGCCGACTCCGCGTAGATAGGTCTGGGGAGAACCTAGGTAAACCTTAAATTTAAGGAATAAAACGGATGTTGTGTCATTATAGTGTAATGTGGGGCGCAACGGGAGTCATGAAAGGAAACAAGTGGTTACGGTGGCCGCCGTTTAATGATACACTGCCTTATATTTAAGTACTATGCTAAATATAACTATACGTATATGTAACTACGACATCTCTCACTATAATAGCTTTTATCCTAGGGTTAAATAAATCACTTTTAAAAAGATGGAAACGCCATAACTATAATGGCGGCCACTTGTTTCTGAGCTGATGTATCTTAAACGGCCCTACCGATTTTAATGAAATTTAGCTAAGAACTATTCTTATTAAAGAAGTTTATTTTTTAAATTGCGTCCAATTCGGTCATTCCGATTGGGAGCAATGGATGCACAGACAAACACACAGACATTCGTACAACTGATCGACGTAAAATTATAGAGTTAGTTGCCCGCAGAAAAGCATAGGTTAATTTTAATTCTGAAAAATGGGGCAGTTTTCGAGTAAAACGACTTAAATGCGAACGAAGTCGTGGGAAAAAGCTAGTTCATTTATATAAACATGGCTATAAAGACAGTTTTAGCATTAGAACTAAAAAAAAAGATTTAAATTACATTTAAAAAAACGTCATGGTTAGCCTAGTTGGTAGTGATCCTGCCTACGAAGCTAGCGGGCCCGGGTTCGATTCCCGGTCAGGTCAAATATATATGTGATGAGCGCGAGTATTTTTTTCCGAGTCTTGATTTTTTTTAAGTATTGAGTATTATTTTTAAGTATTAATCTCGTCTCATATATTTATCGTTGTCCAGTACCCATAGTACAAGCCTAGAGCTTAGTTTGGGACTAGGTCAATTTGTGAGAGATAGTCCCCCACTTTTTTTTTAATTATTATTTAATTACTATTTCCTCTATATATAATAATTAATATTATTATTAACGGTTGAAATAGGTTCCATTTAAGTGAACTTTCTCGCTTGAGCGGAGACGTGTCACGGCCGGACACACACAGATACTCGTACGAGGAGGTGCGGCCAGTCGACCGTGTCATCAAATTCATCAGGCTTAAGACATAGTACAAATAGGAAAGTAGTTCGTCTTCAGTATTTTAGGATTTTCTGTTACCTATTGCAGGAAGGTTGCGTCGATGCGCGTCGCTCGATACTTAATCTGCAACCAAACGCGGCGACGGCGCGGCCCTGACTATACCGGCTTGGTGCGTCCTGTTGAGTTTGCTTGTGGTGGCTCGGGGCGCGTACGTTCGAGGCACGCAAACATGCAAGCTAGTGATATTCCTTTGTTTGAAGACGAACTACTGTTTATACTGTACTTAAGAGGCCACCTATGGTGTCACGCCCCCACAAGAATAAAAAGGGATGGCTTTATGTGCTAAATTCAATTAATCGCTGGTACTTTAAAACCACAACATTTATTGAAAAAATGTTTTGCCAGGATTAAGAGGTTACATATCCTCAACTATTGAATCGAAAATCATCGTTAAAGATTATAGGGTTTCGAAGATTCAACCAAAAACATGCAAAAAAGGAGTCATGTTTGAAAAATAAAAGTATCGAGGATTTTATTTCTAATCGTGTTTTCACGTTCGACAGTCTCAAGCAAATATGATCAAGTTTAATATATCCAAAGAACAGATACAAAGGCGTTATGGTTGTTGAGATCCAGATCGCGGAACACTCCAGACTTTAGCATAGGGGCCTCTTAAGAAGGAGGACGGCGTTGTGTCGATATAAAAACTTATTCCCCTGTTTCCTCTCTGGATAATAACATAAGAGCATTTTTTTCCATTTGATCAATATCACTAACTGCAATGCTGTCTCTGATTTCTTATTTCTCATTAATTAATTATTCTAAGATCTAGAAGCCTTCTAAAGCGGCGATTACCTTAAGTCGTCCGCCGCATGTAGCAAACGGCGACCGCAGCAGTGTAAAGAACACAGCAATTCGGCAAACGGCAGCTGCAACCACCTAGTTACGTGATCGAAGTAGGCGGACAGACTATTGTGAAGACGACGTTCGTTCGCCGCAGTAGTTTGAAACAAGTTAGGCGTCCGCATTAGGTGAACGAAGTAGTGTAATTGCCGCTTAAAACCACAAAATAATGTACCATCTATGCAAGCGTATCTCTAGAGCCGGATTATCTGCTGAAATTCAGTTTAATCAATTAAATCAACACAGCCTCCACAGATCCTGTCAGGTGTCAGTTATCCCCAATGATCACGACCACCGTCAATTATTACGACCGTCCAGCGCCCCGCCGTCTAACTGGCCCCCTAACTGACGTAATTAATCGAGTTCCCTGTTCGTGTACAGCGGTTTGAAGGTTTCGGATGGTCAAATGATGGACACTGGGTTTGTGCGAAAATTTAAAGGATCTACCCGATTACGGTAAAGGGAAAAGAGGATTATGATTTGACAACTTTTAGCACGCGTATACTTTGAAATTGGTTATCGGTGTTACTTTGAGAACTGTCCGATTATTAGTAGGTAGCCCATGTATTATTTACTAACAAAAAAAGCCGGGCAAAAGCATGTCTGACCATGCTCAGTGTAGGATTCCGAAGCCGTGAATACACAAAAACTATCTGAAATAACCACAAGTATGTAATTCTCTATTTACTCGTAAAGTTATTTGGTGCTGTCTTAGGTCATTTTGGTAGGTATAAACACTTTAGTCGCCTGTATCTCAGGAACCAATCAAGTCTACTTAGTCGTCATAATTTTTCTTTAAAATTCGTTATATCTGCTTTCATTTAAAATATTTTTCAGATCAGTATTTGTAGTTTTGGCTGTAGCCCCCTACAGCCTACTACAGGACACTCGACTCTAACAAAAATTAGCGCTTTAAAGCTAAATATTTCATAAACGGATCCCTTCATCGAAAAATTGTTTTTAAAAACCCGTAATATTTTTGAAAGACCTATCCAAAGACACCCCACACTATGGGGAAGAAGAGAAAAAAAATACATCCCCACGTTACGTTTAGGGGAAGTACAACAAAAAAAAAATAATTCAAGATTATATTTTACCACTTTTGTGGCGTGACTAATATGTATATTAATGCCAGATTACAGTTTTCTAGTACTTAGAGTCTCTGAGCTAGGCCGGGGACGGACAGACGGACGACGGACGGTCATTGCGAAACTATAAGGGTTCCTAGTTTGACTACGGAACCCTAAAAAAGTTAAATAATTAAGGGAGTCCTTATACCTACAAGAAACGTTTTTCATGCGTTTTTCTTCAACATATTTTTATTTTTCTTGTATGTTAAAATCGGCAGAACCTACATTTTTAAGATTAATTGAGTTCTTTGTACCTACCGTTTTTGTCACAGAGTAGGTACTTACTACTACTTTTGTACGTAGAAGAAAAGTAATTAGGTTTATTCGGAGTAGAATAGAGCCTCAGGATAGGAAAACCTTAATAAATACAATATTTATATAGTCAAATCATTTTATCACCCGATGATTATATCAAATCAAAATCAAATCAAATCATATTTATTTGCCAGAACACAGTATAACATAGAGCAGATGTTCAATAATTAAAAATCCATTGCGTTCAGCTTGCATGCAAGCGTGCAAATATTAATAGTTAGTATAAAATGTTTATATAAATCTAAAATACAATCATCAATTACAAATAAAAACATACAAATTATAATTCAATAAATAATAGCATTCATAAATAACATTCCGTAAAAAACACAATCATTAATTATTAAAAGTAAAATGTCGTATTTCCTTAGTATCCATTTAGGTCACTATAATTCATAAATTCATTTATATTATAAAAACATTTTTGCAAAAGCCATTTTGTCAATTTGGATTTAAAAATATTTCCCGATAATAAATTTAGGTCATGAGGTTAGCTGTTGTATAGCGTTATACACATATTAAAAACGTTTTTTTTTATATATGTATTTATGACAGGGGGGTCCATACAGTTGGGACTTCACACGCGCTCTTAGCTGCCTTTGCGTGACCTAACCACGTGTTTTAAACAACTGAGGACGGGAGTTAACAAATATACAAATTTCTTTGATATACATACATGGTAATGGAAGAATTCTTAGTTTTTTAAATAACGGCGAGCAACTGTCATCAAACCATGCATTGCATATAACTCGAACACACTTTTTCTGTATCTTGAAAATTCTGTCCAGCTCAACAGAGTTTCCCCATAGTATTAGGCCGTAACTAAGCACGGACGACACGTACCCATGGTATGCCGTTAGGGCTGCATCCATCGAAACAGTCTGTCTTAGTCTGCTTAGGGCAAACACAAAACGATTTAGCTTATTGCAGACCTGTTCTACGTGGGCTTTCCAGTTCAGGTGCTTGTCTATAGTTATGCCGAGGAATTTGTAAGTTTCAACTTCATCTATGTTTTCATTATCACAAACTACATTAATCGGGATGCGATTCGAACTATAAGATAAAAATTGCATTAACTTAGTTTTGCTAACATTTAATTGTAAATCATTGTTATTCATCCAATATAGCATGAAGAACCACGCGATTTTACTTATTAAATGTTAGCGAGAAAAACCCCGGGCTTATTGGGAAAGTTCTGCAGAAGATGTAAAAGTTCTCCAGCCGGATATCATTTATCTGATTACGTAAGATTTTTTTGGGGATTCTTTAATGCTATGAGATTATTATATTTTAACGTGATAAAAGTAGGATAAATCTTATAACTTGATAAAAATAAATCAATGATCGGTAAATAATTTAAAATGTACAAACCAGACAAAATTAAAAAAGAACTGTAATTTATCTACTTTCTAACCTAAAATTAAACACACTCACCGGTAAATAACTTCTTAAACTTCAAAAATACTTTAGTTCTTTATAATAACTACAACATATTCAAAAATCGTGGAAATCGGACTAGATTTAGGGGGTGATAAACGTTATCGCCTGGAGCTATATTCGTATAATTTTTTTGACAGCTACGCGATTTTAGCGGCGCTTCACAATCCTCTTAAAATTTAAAATAAAAGCGTCTTGTTTCGTTTTGAGCTGTTTTATCACCAAACGTACCTACGTTGGTTCTTTCGACATTTTTTTACGAAAATGCCAGTGCCATAAAGAGCGTCTAAATTTTCGTCAGCTACTTTATCTTTAACAAGGAAATTTCGTCATAAATAACTTTGGACAAGATGTTTCTTAAAAAATGGCCTACTTTTTTGATTTATATCCAGAGCTTCTTCGAGGTTTAAACTAAAAAAGTACCTACGAATGTTTCTTGTAGCCCTTTGTCATTTTTAGGTTTCCGTAGTCTACAAGGAACCCTTATAGTTTCGCCATGTCCGTCCGTCCGTTTGTTCGCGGTTTAACTCGGAGAGTCTTGCTACTATAAAGCTAAAATTTGGCATAGTTTTACATTATATCATCAAGTCAAGGGAAAACAAACGCGTCCGCGTTGTGCAGATGTAAGGGCCTGGACACAACACCACGGCACGGCGTCGTAGAAAGGCACGTTGCCGCGTCGTGCAAATACACGGTGCCGTGTGACAACGGCTTCAACTATTTTAAACTCTACGCGCAGGACATTGGGCTTAATATTGCACTTCATAAAGAATGACGGCACCGTGTATCTGCACGTCGCGGCAACGTGCCTTTCTACGTCGCCGCGCCGTTTCACGTTAACGCCGCGCCGTCGTGTCGGTGTGTTGTGTCCAGGCCCTAAGAGCCGATTGATTACCGTTCCATTGTGAGTGCGGCTTTACCGGATTCTCACTAGCCAATCACGTGCAACTGCACTTTTCCAGTATAGTCGGTTAGTAAAATGATTGTCATTGCACTCCGAAACTCAATTGGCATGAAATCAGATACACTAACTAGAATTACTATCTACCAAATTTGCGACCAAGTTATTTTCTCGTAATTGAGAATTTATCTAAGACTCGTGCCAACATTTTGCCCTTGACCGTACCATTAACATTCGAATTCGAAGTTTAGCAAATACATTGTCTCTATTCTGCTCTCTAAAACCCTATTACTTTTGACATGATATTGTATAACGTTCAACTCTGCTGCCATAACTGTCAAGTAATAAGAGATATCATAACGTAAATATAATGATAAAATTTTAAAAGCAATATTGTTTTACCGTGTAGAATAGAGCTTCAAAGGGCCCTGCCAAGATGCATTACGCTAACTAGCGTTTCTATTCGATTCGTCTTTAAACCAATCGCGTCACTGGTTGATGACGTGATACGAAAAGTCACGTGATCTACCAGTGACGCGATTGGTTTAAAAACGAAACGAATAGAAACGTTATTTAGCGCAATGCATCTTGGGAGGGCCCTCTGGTCCGCGTGTGTTATGAATCAGGTATAGTCCATACCAACTGACTTGTCTTATTTAGTAAATACTTTTATTACCTCCAAAATACTCCCTTTTCAACCAAAATTATAATTTTGTCATAAGTAAATAAAACCATACATGATGTAAAATCAGGAAAATTGTGTGCAAAATGTGGTCTCTTGTAGCTTTATTCACCAAAAACGGCCATTCTAGCCAAAAACGATGCATTTTGAGGTTATAGAAGTGTTTACTTAATAAGACAAGTCAGTTGGTATGGACTATAGGTAAGTATTTTACCACTTGCGGTTAGCGTAATAATAGTAGATTATACATCGAGGGGATAAAGCACTGTTTTATGTCACGGGCGCGATATTAAATCCTGAGCAAATGAGAGACTCCAGATTTAACTCCCGAGCGTAGCGAAAACAGGGTCCTGAGTGCAGCGAAGGATTCAAACTCGCCCAAGACGAAAACAGCTTTATCCCAAAGGAGAATACTCCACTTTTCTCACCTTTTGTTTTATTTTCAAATATGTTGTGTTGTGGTAAACATCTTAGCCTGATTGTGCAAAATGTGGTTACAGAATTATCAACAAGTTTTTAGAGCTGTTGGTAATTCTGTAGCTCTGCCTACCCCACTCTGGGTACAAAGGCGTGAGTTTATGTATGTATGTATGTATGTTCTGTTTGCTGTAGGTTTCTATGGAACAATTTTTCATACGAATTCATATCTCATTATAACCCGCTGGTTAGCCGATGGCTATAATCACTTACTTTAAGCGAGGTTTGCATGATATATAATTGGGCAAATTCGAGAATGTGGTGTGAAAAAAAAAGTTACAGAACCGTTATATTCGTACGTATTCAAAGGAATGCTCGCATTAGCAAAGCTTTTTTTGCCGACTGTACTTTATATTGCATTAATGCTTATTAAGACAGATATTTTAGTGGTGGTAACAGGGTCCGTCCGGATCACTACCACCATCTTATCCATTAACCTACCGCTAAGCAGCAGTGTTCGCATTGTTTATTTATTTATTTATTTAATGAACATATCTGACTAACAGCTTGATAAGCAACACAATATTATTATATATATACACAATGCAAACAGAGAGGCACTACACTAGAAAAAAGAACTTAAAATGTAAATAATTTTGAACTGCAGTCGTCCTAGCGGATCAGTAAACACATCAGCATCTTGATCTGTGTCAAGGAAGTGGTTTAGAAGAGTCAGGGCCCGAGCGGTAAGGGCATTGCGCGCGCGCAAGGATTGTTGTGTTCCAGTGTGGGCATTGAGGCACTCCATATTAGTCCAGTTATTTGCGATCTTAGGATTGCAGTCTTCAGAATTAACAATGTCTATGGGTTACAATTCCCACATACCAACAGTAGGTATTGCCATTTTCAGTTATTTTGTATTTTAGGCCGTGGAAATAACCTCAAAATGACAACTGTGCAAAATTATAAAAAAAAAAGATTTAATTTCGTGAAACACGATTAATGATTACGAATATGAATCTAGTTATTTCAATATATTAAGGATAATTTTATTTTATTAGGCATGGTTCAAATAGTTTTAAAGTTTGTATCTGTTGGCTAAACATGCAAGTATTTAAAGTGTCACTTTACAAAAAACTAACAACCGCGAAACAAATTTGTCAGAACTTTGTTAGATATTTATTATTAATATTGTAATTTTGTATAGAACGTGGTTTTTTCCTCGCATTCAAAGTGAAAAGTAGAGTGTTTAACGCGAGACTAAACAACCATAATGACAATCGCTCGCTCGCTTGGCTAAACATCTCGTGTCATTATGGCTTGATTTAGTCCCTTGTTGAACAATCTACTATTCTCAAACATGCTCGGAAATGTATGCGTTAATATCACGGAATGAAGACATGAAGCTTCTTGTTTATAGCTCACTACAAAAAGTTCGTTAAAAAAACAGTACGGTAATACAATACGTGCGTACCGTTACTCCAAATAAACCCACTATTTACTTTGCAAATAGAGGGATCCAGTAACCTTGTATTCCCCTAAAATATAAATGTTAAAATATAGGCCAAGTTTTCTTTCTGTAAGCAAAAGTGTTGAAACCACGATTAATGGTAAGTCCTCGTAATTGAGTCAAAAATTATTTAAAAATATATCTGTCAAATTTCAAATGTGGGTAACAAAACTCGGGTTACTTAGCCAACTCTTAAGTATAACTAAAATTTCTTTTTCAAATAGTTTGCAGGCTTTGATGTGCCGCTACACGCACAAAGCGGTGTCGGTGACTTCAAAGAGTTGTACTGCACACTATTTGGACGAACGAACTGTGCTTTAGTGGTAACCGTCTCAAATTGGTGATATATTTTTATCGACACTAATATTATAGAGAGGAAAGATCTGATTGTTTGTTTGCATTGAATAGGTTCCGAAACTACGGGACCCATTTGAAAAATTCTTTCACCATTAGAATCCTACATTATCCCTGATGAACATGGGCTATGTTTTATTTTTCTACGCCGACGGAGTCGCGGTCAACAGCTAGTAACTACCTACTTAGTCCTTATGTAACATTTAATAGAATAATTAAATATTAAACATGGTTTTTGGGGTGGGCAGTGTTACCGCCTAGGGCTTAAGTAACCCAAGGTTACATACTGTAAAACGATTGATGGTTCAAACAACACATTTTATATTTTGCATCAGAACGTATGTCTGTGTGTATCTGTAGAGTCGAAATCATAGATATTATTTCCATTCCCGAGACGTTAAACATTTTAAACGATGGTTTATATCTTGAGTGAAATAATTATATATCACCATTGCCAATACAAATTTATTGAGAACCTTATGTTGTAAATTTAACAATAATATATTTTGTTTTTTGTATATTGAAAGTACCAGGTGTCTTTTGCACTTGGCCTGCGCACTGCTGTGCCCCCGATGAGACACGAAGTTTTGATTGCCTCCGAACAGAACTTTTTCATTCTCTTTGGGTTTCCTTTTTTAGCATTCCGTTGTAGGTTTAGAGTAGTTCCAAATAACGCGGTCACAAACAAAGTTATTTCACTAAACACGTCGTAACACCCTTTTTGCTCCGAAGCATAAACAGGGGGGGACAAGTTTAACGTCTGTGACTGTGTATCTGTTTGTGTTATAGGTTTTAATGCAGAACTAAAACTTTGCATATTTCATTTGTAGAGTAAGTAAGGAGCGATTTTAAAACGTTTCGCACTCCCTAAATCAAGTCCGATTTGCACGATTTTTGGATATGTTGTAGTTATTATAAAGACCTAGTCTGTACGTTTCTGTTTTTTGTTTTTTCAATTTGTTTCATTCTAAGAAATATTTTCGTGTAAAGGAAAACGTACAGACATATTTTTTTATAATATCTACAACATATTCAAAAACCGTAAAAATCGGACTAGGTTTAAGGGGAGAAAAACGTTTTCGCATTTTGTATGGAAATTTATAGCTTCACAATTCTCTTAAGACGGTAGGAAGGAAGGTAGGTTTGGTAGAGAATGTCTTACGGCATTAACTTCGCCTTTTGTATATTAAGAGAATTATTTTGTACAATGTGTATATAAATAGAAGGTATAGTCAAGCTAGAAATTCCTTTGGCACTCTTACCAGATTCTTAAATTAAGGGTAAAGGAGTTCCTTGGTCGACTATACATAAACCCACACATAATATTACCAAGGCTCTTCTCACCGCCTGTAAAAATACAAATGTAATGAAAAAAATTATAACTTATATCACTGTACTAAATTCACAATTTACGTGGTTATAAGAAATATTAGGAACATTTTTCAACAACAAATTGCTAGCAATTTTCTAGCAACTTGCTTTTAGTGCCTGTTTCTCTTATGATAGTAAAGTTTATTGTTATTACCAACACAGTTGTTCATAAAGTGGCCTTTATTGCAGCTTTTCAGGGTCTTAACCTCGTAAGGCCCAGTGTGCAATGGGATGTACATAATCAAGGCATTTTAATTTGAACTGTGTTGCTATAAGAATAAGGTTAATTTTCCTATTTTCATAAACTGAAAATGGCATTATCGAACAAACGTAATTGAACTTTATTGCCTTGATGTTAGGTTCAAAGTCCCACTGACAAAATACTATCTGTTTGCAGTATGGTGGGCCTTACGAGGTTAATGCAGCATAGGGCCAGACTAGATAGAAATTATGTAGTCATTTCCAGAAGGCGGAATTTTCATGGCAAAAATCAAACGTCAATAGAGTTGGAACGTTGAATTTTATCGACTATCGATAAGTTATATTTACGAAGCGTATCTATCTTTATTTATTTATTAACAAAAATAGACCTCAAATGATGATGAACAGGAACAACTTTTTTAAATACGGAATTGTGGATTGTTAATTATTTTCCATGGGATGTTGCAAGAAACTAGAAATATAATGAAATCTAGATAAAAACTAATATCGTTCTTTACCGCTTTAAACTCACATGAATGTGTTTTACTCGTTATGTGAGTTTCAACGTGGTTTCAATGGAATATTTTTTAAGTTGCTTTAAATTAACTTTACGTTTAGACCAGTATATTGTTGAATTATTTTCTTTGCAAAAAGGGTAAGGAGCCAAGGATACTTCTTTATCCATTTGTTAATTGTTTTACATTTTGGATTAACCATTTTTCACATACGTGAATTAGTTGCAAAAATACTACTTACTGGCAGAAATGCCATAACTGCCATGCGATTTACTTTTAATGGTGATGCAACTCGCTAATCAAAAAGGATAATGTTAAAAGTCAGTAATAACCTCGTAAGGCCCACCATACTACAAACAGGGAGTTTTTTGTAAGTGGGACTTTGAATCTACCGTCAAGGCAATAAAGTTCAATTACGTTTGTTCGATAATGCCATTTTCAGTTTATGAAAATAGGAAAATTAACCTTATTTCCATTGGAACACAGTTCAAATTAAATTGCCTTGAATATGTACATTCTATTGCACACTGGGCCTTACGAGGATAAAGAAGAAGATTAAACTTATCGATAGCTGGAAAAGTCGATAACATTTAACATTCCAACTCTATTGACGTTTAATTTTTGCCACGAAAATTCCGCCCTCTGCAAGAGGGATTTCACAAGATACCTACCTGAGCAAAATGAGAACGCTGCTACGTCTGCTACATTCTAATAATAGTTTATCTGCAACTCTACGTAAATATAAATAAGATTATTTATTATATCATTGCATAAAAGTTAAACAATTTTATTGTTGAAGTATATTTTTTTGTATATTAGGTATTTTCTAGACCATTTCTTTCGAAGCCATTCCACCATTCTGCCGAAGGAGGAGGGTAATGTTTCACAGCCTATATATGCATGTTTGTTCCTTTGTGTCGCTATAAAAACTAAACCCGCTGTCCGATGTTGATGATTCTTATGTCAATCGATTTGTCTTAATCTGGTGAGTGACTGAAGATATAACAGTAATCAAAATTCAATACGGCGGCAACCAGACGCCATATTGTGCAAATTAAAATAAAAAAGTCGAACAAGTATGGCAAGTGGGGTATCATTGAATAGGGATTTAAAAATCATCTTAAGGTTTCTTTCATCATTTTTCATTTTGGATGACCATTTAGGATTTATAACGATTTAAAGTTGGTTAGCAACAGTCGGGTTTTGGAAGCTTGCTTTTTGTTAAAGTTATGTTATCACTTAAATAGGTAAAATAACCTTTCCACATCTACAGACAAAAGAGGGTCGTGATACTTCATCATTACTTGGAACTTTATCACCATCACTCAAAGGGCAATGGGTAAATTTGTTTGAAGAATATTGTCTTTTTTTTTCAGCGGCCATGGATGATTTTTACATAGTTATTTAGAGGACCTCTAAATACACATAGATATTTATAATTTATGGCGTTAAATAATATCGGAGCGGAGATTTTAAAGATTTAAGTATTAAGTTTTTAGTACAAAAGTACGCCCAAGTATGAATATTTAAATATCTCGGCTCCGATGCACTTAAGAGTATTACATTACATAACAAAATATGTTTATTTTTAATAATTCTATCATAATTTACCACTTTTACGAATGGCCGCTCACCTTGAAAATGTATGAATTTTGCAAATGACAACACTTTTACCCAAACCCCTTTGTTATAAAATCATAATCTATGATGATTTAATAAAATTCTGTCAACGATTTAATAAAAAGTAATATCCATCGTATGCTTTCGTCACCGTATTGTATCCGTCAGCCGCCCTTTACAGATCAGTACAGCAGTTCAAACATGAGGTTAAAGTGACAAAGTTCTAAAGTGCGCAGTTACTATATAAAGACGACAGTACAAAGACCCCTGTCACAATGACAGCGTCAACCACATGACAGATGTTACGCTTAAATGAATGATTAACGTTATGCGACAGGGTTCCATACTGGCATAACAATTAAAGTCCTTGACTGTGCCTCTTCAGGCCCACTATACAACGAAATATGTCAATGGAATATGTGCCTATTGTGAATATCATAGAGTCAATTTTCTAATTCGTTTGTAACAATAACAAATAAAAACAAAGGAAAAACAATTTTATTCCCTTTGCAATGGATCTTTATTCCAATGGCTGTATTATGTAAGTACAATCTTTTGTACGCCGGCCTTAGAGGCTAATATTAATATTAAATGGAGCACAGGGCATCTATTCAACTCGGTAAAAGCTAAATCCATATGTGGCGTTATCTATGAAAAGGGACCTTATTGTCGATGGCGCTTCCGACATTATTAAAGATGCTCCGATATAAATACAACGTCGCGTGACGCAGTGCGGCGTAAGCGCCATCGACAATAAGATCCCTTTTCATAAATAACTTTGACGTTTTATGGTTATTTTTAACTCGGCCGCCTTCGACAACACGTTTAGAGTCGAGAGGAAAGGGTATCTGAGGCCCTACTTTGAAATTCGAAGTTCGAAGTTACGTTAGCTCCATCCCTGTCACTCGTCATTCGAGACTAAATCGAGAGAAAGGGATGAAGCTATCGTAACTTCGAACTTCGAATTTCAAAGTAGGGCCTCTGGGTCCGAACAATCCAGCCACAGCTTCCACAATTTCCATGGATTGACCAAGTCCTGTTTTGCAGAAGTAAGGTAAAAACTGCTTCGTTCCGGACGTATCCCATCAAACAAGTTTGCATTCTTGATAAAAAGGTTTCATCGCCTAAAGGAACGAATCCGCATCGGAACGGATTTTACAATCTTTAAACGATATTAAATCATGTTCACAGTATTTAAAGTCTATATTACCAAGCCGCGCACAGCGACTTGACCGCGGGCGTCTTCCGCGACACGCGATCGTAGCCGAGCGTATGCTGCCACGCGCGATCGGCTCCGTCATAATAGACAATAATAATTTTAACAGACGCGATCGGCTGTCGCCGCTTCCGTCCGTATCCTTTCCGATCCGATGCGATGCGAGCCGTTTGGTGAAAATCATCCCTAATTGTGATGAGTGCCCAATAGTTGATGATAGGTATTGAATATTTTCTAATGGAGTGTGTTCTTTTACCATGTAAAAACGAGTTCTTTTACGAGACATTTAGAAGATTGTGTTTCAACAAAAGTAGCACTGTACAGATCTAGTGAATAATCCTTTCACATCGTGAAAACTCGGAACTCACGTCTACTTCCGAATGATGCCGACGTGTCTATGAATTATTGAATTATTAAGTGACATGTTTGTATGAAATCAATAGAGTACTTTAGTTATCAGTGTCAAATGTCAAACCACGAGTTTGACGTATATCACACCGAGATGTTAAAACCACCACGATCAAATATATAGAAATTAGGTGTACGTAAACAAGAAGAAATATAAATAAATATTGAAAATAATTTCACAGGCTTGTCGATCTAAACGTTTCCCAGGTCTCAATGCTTTCGGCATGACTGTTAAAAAGAACTGAAAACAAACTTAATTTTAATTAATAAAAAAATACTCTGGTATTAACCACTCTATATCGATTATCACTCTCGCAATGTGACGTTCCCACACGTTGTCTTGATGGGTACTGAGTCAGACTGAAGTAGCATGACAAATACGAACAATTCCGAGAAAATACGATGTGAAAGGATATTTCACTACATCTGTAGGTACTATCAGCTCAATATAACCCTGACCCACCATAGAACGATGTCACGTGCAGTGAAATTATAAAACATTTGTTTGACACTTCTTACGACTTGACACTGTGACACAGTTCAGCGGTGGGTCAGGGTTCCATTAGGCGAATAGAACATGTTGGCTTCCTTAACGGCATTTCATAGCCCATAGGGCCTCTATTTTAGGCGGTAAAGCCTTAGATTGCTTTAACGTGTTATTGTATTGTTTTTAACTGGGCCGCCATGAGTGTCAAATAAATAAGAGTTATCAAAACGTTGACAATAAGAAAACAAGTCAAAGACGATAAAGTTTTTCACACCTAGAATAGCAGCCCAGTGAGGCTAGACAAGCTGCTTAACGCTGACGTAAACAGTTTTCGAAAACTGACAAAATGTATGGAATTGATGTCGGCGCTCGACGCGACTGTCTGACAGCTTACGTCAATCCTATATTTTTCGGATAACGATAACGAACGCCGAATGCATCTAGGGCCCCAAAGAGACTGCCCAATAATTGCAGTGACGCAAGTAAATTCGATGATCCGTCAATGATGCGTTGTTGACGTATCGTAGTGCGGGGCGACGCGATGACGGGGCGACGCGATGACGGGGCGATGCGATGACGGGGCGACGCGATAACTGGGCGACGCGATAACGGGGCGACGCGATGACGGGGCAACGCGATGACGGGTCGACGCTGTGATGTATGCTGTATGTTTATAACGAGAAACGAGTTCCATCCATCGCGTCAGCTTTGATCAACTGAAATTGGCTTGATTGGGCTAAATGCGATTACCTAACGAGGCTGCTAAAAGCGATTAGGGATACTAAAAGCTATCGACTTTTTCGTGGAAATTAAGTCGTTATATTTTAAGGTCTACTTTGGTAATTACGAATAAGAAAAAAACACACTTATTCTAATGCTAAATAAATGTGATGACTTTGAGTAAGATTTAAAACTTTATTCGCGATAAATGTACAAATAAACATAAAAATAATTTATTATAAATAATGTATGTTAGTTTTGAGTTTATTGCACGGTTATTTATTTTTGTAAACTACCAATTTCTGTTGACCCGATTTTTTCTTTTCATAGGTACAATTCTTTGTATGAATTTTACGTAAAGCTGAGTCGATTAGGACAAAAAAAAAAGTTTTTTTTTTGTGAATTTGACCAACTTCCGCTGTCCCTGAATAATCCTTACATGAAACTGAGTCGATCTGCATTAAAATGTTTAGGTAGTCAATTGTGTTAAGTTTGACGAACAACACTCACCTGATAAAAAAATTTGCAATGCCAAAAATATTTAAAAGAAAGGACCTATCTATTTTCCCACAGAATCCGAGACATTCACGAGATATAACCACCCACCGACTGTCAAACACATCACACTCCGGTGCTGATAGCAAAAGTGCATTAAGCATTCGCAGTGCCCGAACATTTGGTAATGCAGTTCTAGCTTTAGGGCAAATGAGTCTGTGATAATGGTTCCTAACAGTACGGACTGCCCCGTGAAAAAGAAAAACTTAAAATGTTTATGTTTGAGCGACGCAGGTAAAAAAAAGTTGGGTACTTAGTCAATAATTATGCAAAAGCTCCATCCATCACCGCTCGCTTCAGCTTTTAGTCGCTGAAATATGCGTAGGGTAGTATGGTATTCTTTCTTAGGGTTCCGTAGCGAAATGGTTTTAATTTATTTCTTAGAAAAAAATTGGTACCTACATATTTTTAACTGTAAATTCGCCAAACATAACGTTTATGGGCGAGTAATGAACTCACTTACATGTTCTACCCGTTCTCCACAGACACCGCAGTCCGTATGTCGCAGCTATTTTATGTTTGACTAATTGGCGTCATGAAATCATGAGTTTTGTTTTGAGTAGCACTCCAACAATGTAGTTATATTTTTAGTTTTATATAAACTCTATCTGTGCATATAAGTTCCATTTAAAATACTTAATTGGTAGTATAAAATACCGATTTAAAAATAAATATCAGGGGGACAATGTCACACAAATTCACCTAGTCCCAAACTAAGCTTGTACTATAGATACCAGACAACGGTAAACGATTTCTTATATAGAGAAAGACATATTTAAATACATAGAAAACATCCAAGACTCAGGAACAAATATTCGCGCTCATCACACAAATATTTGCCCTTACCGGGATTAGAACCCGGCACCGCTAGCTTCGTAGACTGGGTCACTACCAACTACCAGTCTGTACCTATCTCTATCATATCTCTGCAGGCGGTGCCGCTGTTATTGCTGCACGGGTGGCCGGACTCGGTGCGCGAGTTCTACGAGCTGGCCCCGCGGCTCACGGCGCGCCGTCGCCCCGGCCGCAAGTTCGTCTTCGAGCTACCCACCCTGCCTGGCTAACGTGTCGTAAAGAAGAGCATTTTTTGTTTAAGATACGATAGAAATGACTTGACTTTACTTTGACATTTCTTAAGACCGACATCTCACTTAAGATCTAGGCTGTTTATTGATACGGTCTTGAGTGCGCATTATTGTGATGTAGTACTAGGATGCCTGCTGTTGCATGACATCATTACATCGCCACTCAACCAGGTCACATACTTTGTATAGGTATATACAACAGTGCCGATGTTTACACCGACTTACGAATATCATGTAAGAGAATACATACAGCTACCTCATCATCAACATTCTGCTTGTTTGGGGTCGGCGCATCATGTCTTTTTTATTTATTTATTGAAGGAAAACAAACAGCACAAAATAATACATGTATAGATAATACATTATAAAATATACATAGGCCAAAGAAGTTTCCACCACTGGTTTAAATTACATTTGATGCTCAAAAAGGAGTAACCTTATATCTTACAGTAACAATGATACTGGATAACCATTAACAAAATTATACATTTATAATCGTATTCTATTTTCACTTAATCCTATTCTACCTAATCTTTTAAACTAAATGTATTTTAAGTAATCTATATACTATTAAACACTTTTTTTTTTAAATCTACTATACGTTTTTATTCCCTTTTTTTTTTATTTCGGAGATAAATCTCCTTATCGACATGTGGAATATGTCAGAATGTACAAACTTAACGTTATGATTTTTACATGCTCTTACAATAAATCTATTCTTTGCATACACTGTGCGGGTAGATGGGACTGCAAAAACATTTAAAGAACGCGTTCTGCGATCAGGGCATCGTAATGAAATGTTAGAGAGAAGATTTTGAGAGTCTGAGACTCAATGCCATCCGCATTAAAGGATTTAAATTTAAATTTCATTCGTCTAACGAATTTCTTTTGTATTTTATCTAACGCTTCAATATATACCGAATAATGAGGATTCCAAACTGTAGACGCGTATTCCAAATGAGATCTAACAAAAGAGTTATACAGCATTACCAAAGTTTCTGGCTTTTTAAAATCATGACTCTGGCGAAATATGAATCCTAGCATTCTATAAGCCTGAGACGTGATCTTATTAATATGGGAAGTAAACTGTACCTTAGAGTCGATATACACGCCCAGGTCCTTCACCTCTGATATTTTATCAAGAGCTTGATTATCAAGAGAGTGTATAAAAGCAATGGGGTCGCGTTTGCGTGAAAAAGATATATTGTAACATTTACCTACATTCAAATAAAGTTTATTGCTATCGCAATACTCACTCAGTCGGTTTAAGTCTGCTTGTAGATTAAAGCAGTCAGCCTCAGATTTAATGATGTTAAATATTTTAGTATCGTCGGCGTATAGTAACGCGCGAGAGTGATGGAAGCAGTCAGTAACGTCATTAATGAATATGTTAAATAACAGAGGACCCAAATGAGATCCCTGGGGGACCCCAGATGAGACCGGAACAAAACTGGATGTGTGACCCTTAACTGCAACTGCTTGCGTTCTATCGCGTAGGTACGAGGTGAGCCACCTAAGGAGGTTGCCATGGATGCCAAATGATTCAAATTTCAAAATTAGCAATGAGTGCGAAATTTTGTCAAAGGCCTTTGAATAGTCTGTATAGACAGCGTCGACCTGGAAGCCACTATCCATTGCCTCAAGAGTATAGTCGAGCAATTCGCAAAGGTTCGACTCAGTGGAACGTTTGTTCACAAATCCATGCTGCTCTTTTACCAACAACGGTCTTACGGTATGGTAGAGTGTGTCGTAAACGATTTTTTCGAATAATTTTGGAATAGAAGACAATTTAGAAACACCGCGATAATTTTTTATATCATGTTTATCTCCTTTTTTGTAAATAGGTACAACGATTGAACGTTTCCAAGAACATGGTAGACAACCTGCACTTAGGGAAATGTTAAATAACATGCTGATTGGAGAGGCCAAGGTCCTGTGACATTTTTTCAAGAATATAGGGTGCACCCCATCAGGGCCGCTACCCTTACATTCCTCAAGATTTTTTAAATACTCCTCGACTATCGATGGCGTTATTCTAACGTTATTAATAAGTACGCCATTGGAACAATTTCTGGAATAAACGCGGTTATTTACAGTATCCTGAATAAAAACGGACTGAAAGAACTTATTGAATAAGTCTGCAATATCTTGCCCGTTACTGCCGATATTGTTATCCAGGTAAAGGGTATCAGGAATACCACTATTATTCATTCTAGATTTTATAAATGACCAAAATGATTTCGAATTATGACGTATATTATTTTCCGTTCTTGATATAAATAAGTTGTAGTCTGAGGCTTCCATTAATTTAATTTTAGACCGTATATTAGCAAATTTATTATAATCCACTACTCTTTTATATATTTTCCATTTTTTATGTACTTTTAACTTTTTTTTATTTAAACAAATCAATGGTGACGAATACCACGAGGGATATTTATTTTTAATCGAATTAATTGTTTTAGATGGTACCAAGTTGTCAATAATATTGTAAATAATTTTATAAAAACTATCGGCCGCATTTTCAATGTTATCTTGAGAGGAAATAAGTTGTTCCCAATCTATTTTTGCCAATTCCGAGTTTATGACGTCATAGTCCGCCGCGAAAAAGCGGCGTACGACTTGGCAAGCGGGTTTTAGGAAGTAATCAATCGACCCTATATAAGTCATTACGCAAAAAACTGGGTGATGACCATCAATGGGTACCAGTGGATCTACAGTGGACAAAGTACATTGGTTATTTGATAAAACTAGGTCCAGTTGTCTATTGTTTATGTTGGGGATATTATTATATTGCTGCCAATTGGTAAAACTCATAAAATCAGACAATCTGTTTGTCAAAGCATTGTGGTTTGGATTTGAAATTATAAAACTATTTTGACCAGGAGCTGTGGGTAACCAAATGGCATCACTGATATTAAAATCACCCAAAACAACAAATACATCATCACGGGAATCGATATAAATATCCGACAAATATTCAAAAAAGGTATGTAGTGAGTCTTTTTGGTGTATATTATGCGGAAAATAACAAGAAAAAATTCTCATTTTTTTTATAAAGGAACCTCGAGAAAAATGAATGTCGATCCAGGTGATCTCAGCGTCTGGTAAATTGAGCACAGAGCGTATATCCCGCTCGTCTACCCGGTACCCGCGGCGCGCGGCCACCAGAGTGCCACCGCCGCGCGTCATGCCTGTTTTGTCGTAGTCTCGGTCGGAGCGGTAAACGTAGTAGCGAGAGTCAAAAAGTTCGGCATTAAAGATGTCGGGCAATAACCAAGTCTCGGTAATACAAACAATGTCGTAATCAAACATCAATAAATTGCGAATAAATTGAGTCGTTTTCGAGCGCAACCCTCGTGCGTTTTGGTAATATATTTTAATATCTATATTGATGAGTCGTTGAAAATAACATAAACTGTATGAAAGATGCGCTCGGTAGTGGCATTCTTAACAAACACAAAACAATGACAAATTGAAAGTAATTGAGAGATTTAACTACCCATCGCAAGGATATGCAAAGAATAATCGTGCCTGATGAAAAACATACCAAGTAAAATCCGAAATACATTTGAGCATGATGATTACAATTAAGAAGTGAGTTAGATACATTACCACCGTTAAGGAAGATTATTACATAATAGAGTGAAAATTGATATATATAAAATTTGTACATAATTTGTAGAACGTAAGAACCAACTCCTATGTGATTTTGTTTAAATCATTCTCAGAGCTGATATACAAAACAGGGGACTTTTCATTGCGACGGACCATGACAGTACAATTGCGTACCCAGCAGAATTGGTATTGTTTTTTATTGGCTCTCTGTTTCGCTTCTTTCAGAAGAAACTTATTATAAACTGAAAGGTGATCGTTTATATAAATTCTATTAGGACTATTCGAAAATCCTATATCAGAGGCCTTTAGGTTTTTCAGCTTACGCAATGCTGACATGAAGTCGTCCTTTTTATAACGAGCCTGCATCTTGAGTAGAATAGGTTTAGGCTTTGAGTTGTCCACATCGTTCCTCACCGCCACCCGCGTCACGAAATCAATGTCCGTGTTGGTGTTGAGCGGGTAGTCACTCCGATCAGCTAGTGTCTTAATAATGGTAAAAAGATTCTCGCCTTTACTTTCCGGGATCCCATTAATCTGGATGTTAGAACGCCTAACCCATTGCTCATTGTTTCGAAAGTCCCGTGTAATATTACAGACAACATTTTTGACCTGGTCCAACTCCGTCCTGCAGTCCTCCAGCGCGCTGACACGACACTCGATTGTGTCCATTCTCCCCGCTAATTCATCTAATTTGGAATCTAAGGATCCTCTCATTTCTGCTATATCTGATTTAACTTGAGACAAGTCCGATTGGATCGTTTGAATCGACGAGAATTGGGTCTGCAAAGCCGTTATCTTTCCCAGCATTTCTCTAAGTATATCTCCCGGATACGACGTTACCTGTGATACGATAGACGCACCATTATGGAACTTATTAGGTGGGGTTACCGGTAACGAGCTGTTTCCTATCCCTGATGTAGAAGGGACGTCCACTACGACCTTCGATTCGTCTAGCGTATCGTCGCAATATGACATGACAGAGTCGTCTAGAGTAGGCTCATTCGGGTTACGCTGGACCGGGGTATTGTCATTTCTACGGCGGCGCGAGTTCACTGATGAACAAAATGTACACCACCATTCCTCATTTTTTTTCTCCGCAAATTGATTTGCCGTAATATTCAAACAGGAGAAATGATAGGTTCCGAAACAACTCGCGCATTTCAATAGTGCGGTGTCATCGATAGCTTTGTTACAAGCTTGGCAGGACATTCTTCAGTCAGATTCAACTCGTAAGCCGAATGAGATAAAGTCGATATTCCTGGCAATTAGCGAAAAGCGCCGCAAGTGATGACTAATTTCGGCCGGGAGCGCTTATCAACTCGTGGCTCAGCGGTAGGGCGAGCAACCGCAACGCAGCGACCGCGAGTTCAAATCCAAGCGCACAAAAATAAAAATACAAAAAGATCCCAACGCACAAGATCACTTTACACCTTAATCACACTTCACGTCACCAGACACCGATGCCGAATGAAAGGTCCGACACAAATCAATATGGCCGATGGCTCAAATGAAGAAACTCCTAAGAAAGACAAGGAGGTACCGATGATTCAAAAATTAGAATATAATTTAAAATAATTCACAAAAACAAATTCCAGTAAACAACCGAACGCACGTCCACTCTGAGCAAAGGTACTACGCAGAAAGAAATAAATTTTTCTTCCATACTTCTCTATTAATCGTCATCTCGGTAGTCAATCCCTTTCTAGCCATATCATCTTTCACAAAGTCCATCCATCGTTTCTTTGGTCTTCCCTACTCGTATAGCCATCCACATTCATACTCAAAACTTTCCTGACGATATTTTCCTCATTCCTCCGCATCACATGTCCATGCAACCGATTTCCTCACAACTTTTCAGACACCTAGGAATAAAAATAATTAAATCTGGAGACAATCTCACACAAATCGTCCTAGTCCCAAACTATCTAAGCTTGTTGCTAGTACAGTCAAGGAATTTAATTTGTGACCCACCTTAGGTCCAAAGTCAATCTGACATTCTACAGCAATAAGGCTGAGTTTCCTATCAATTACAAATGACTTGGCATCTCTATTGACAATGACATCTTCAAGCAGATTTTCTTTGAAATGGGTAGCAAATTAACTTCCGTGACCGTACCTACTATGAGTTCTTGACAATGATATACATTTAGGTACGTGTATTGTGCACTTATATGAGACGCTATGAAAAGGGACCTTATTTTCGATTGCGCTTCCGCCATTATTAACGATGCTCCGATATAAATACAACATCGCGTGTCGCAGTTCGGCGTAAGCGCCATCGACAATAAGGTCCCTTTTCAAAGATAATGCCACATATGTAACTAACGATTGAAATTACTTTCAAATTCAATTTTTAAAAATAAACCAAATTCGGGTCTATATTGGAATCCCTAATCGTTATTTGTCCTAACGCATTTGTTCGTTTATTCTAAAGCAATTTTCGCCTGAATTTGGAAACTTCTTAGTGTTCTTATAAATTTATAATACTACCCAAAGCTTAAAGCAGTTTAGTACAATCAGTAATTCGGACAAACTAAACGTTAGGACAAACGTTATTAGAGATTCCGAGGGACACCCATCAAATTAATTATTTGCTCTTCTCACTACCGTGACACTACGCCATCATCATCATCATCATCAGCCGCAAGACGTCCACTGCTGGGGTGTGAAGGTGTGATTCTCTCAACAACGGCTGTCGAACGGACGTCGAGTGAATGTCGCAGCGGCGAGTTTAAGTACTCCCGTCAGAGCGAACAAAACACATTTTGGCGCGTACATTTTCAATTTGGCAGCTTGCACGCATGGCTTATCGAACGCTTAATAGGCAGCCTAATAGAGAATGCACGAGCTAAAATGTGTTTTTTTTCGCTCGGACGGGACTCCTTAAACTCGCCACTGCGATTTCGCTCGTTCTTCCGACCGACCGCCGTTTTTAAGAGAATAACTCCCCAGGACAAAAGCTTTCCCCAAAGTTTTCCACAACGAAGCTGCTGTCATCCAGCAATGAAACTACAATGAACATACAATCCGTTAAAACTTCACGAGGGAAAGAAAACATACATACATACTTAAATACAGCGCCTCTATTCTAGGCGGTAAAAACGATATCGTAGTTTGCCTGTTATGGTATTGTTATGACGTCAGCCGCCATTACTGTCTAGAAAATAAGAGCTATCAAAACGTTGACAATTCGATAACAGATCAAATACGATAATGTTTTTACCGTGTTGAATAGAGCCGCAGGTCGAAAACATTAGCCTCTTTCCTCGGCAGCAGGGTAAAAATATAATATCCAGTTAATGAACTTTTTTAATTGATTCCGGGTACAAAAGCCTTCGCCAGCATTACGCCGGATTCAATCAAATGATTAACGCTTCGATTCTCGTCCGAATGGGAATGAATTGTGCTGTTCGTTTGTGCTGGAATTAATAAAAATAAAAATCAAGTGTATTCGGAACAGCTGCTTCGAAATATGTTCCAGAAAACCACACTTTGAGTACAGCGCCTCTATTCTAGGCGGTAAAAACGATATCGTAGTTTGCCTGTTATGGTATTGTTATGACGTCAGCCGCCATTACTGTCAAGAAAATAGGAGCTATCAAAACGTTGACAATTCGATAACAGATCAAATACGATATTGTTTTTACCGTGTTTAATAGAGCCGCAGGGTCTCTGGTCTGAAAACAATATAGTATTTGATCTGTTATCGAATTGTCAACGTTTTGTTAGCTCTTATTTTCTTGACAGTAATGGCGGCTGACATCATAACAATACCATAAAAGGCAAACTACGATATCGTTTTTACCGCCTAGAATAGAGGCGCTGCTGTTCGATAACACTATATATTGCCTTTGACAAGTTATCGAATTGTTTTAGACTTGGCTGCCATAAATGTCAAGTTGATCACAGGCAATATGGTTTTATTAAGTTATATAGAAGCCCTGAGGTACAGATCTAGTGAATAATCCTTTCACATCGTGAAAACTCGGAACTCACGTCTACTTCCGAATGATGCCGACGTGTCTATGAATGATTGAATTATTAAGTGACATGTTTGTATTAAATAAATAGAGTACTTTAGTTATCAGTGTCAAATGTCAAACCACGAGTTTGAAGTATATCACACCGAGGTGATGTATAAATTAGGTGTAGGTAAACAAGAAGAAATATAAATAAATGTTGAAAATAATTTCACAGGCTTGTCGATCTAAACGTTTCCCAGGTCTTAATGCTTTCGGCATGACTATTAAAAAGAAATGAAAACAAAGTTAATCTTAAGTAAAAATAATTACTCTGGTATTAACCACTCTATATCGATTATCACTCTCGCGATGCGACGTTCCCCCACGTTGTCTTGATGGGTACTGAGTCAGACTGAAGTAGCATGACAAATACGAACATTTCCGAGAAAATACTATGTGAAAGGATATTTCACTTCATCTTGTAATAGCTTTACTGCCTTTACTGTAAGCACTCTTTTAGTGCAGGTAGTAAGTAATTAGGAATATTCAATAATTCATGACTTTTTTTTACAGCTTCAATAAAATCTGATTGATGTAACAAACTGTTGAGAAAAAAAACTTGAATAGCTATTAAAATAACCAAGATATAAGCCAACAAAGATTTGTGCCTATCTCTTTCTAGCAGAACAGGATTTAACATGGAGTTTATACGGCCGACCTGTTACATGACGTCACAGTGCATATCGGATCTCTCTGTCTGATAGTTGTCTAATTAGCAATTAAATGCTTGTATCATCCGTATTTCTTGTCCGATTTTAACTTTCACTTTTAGTGATCTTTTACGGTGTATCCATCTTTTTTGAGAAATCCGATTTAAAAAATCCATGCGTATTCCCTATTAAGGTCACAGCACACATATCAACTCGGAAAGGGATCGTCACCCTATCAACTCGAGCCGTTCAGTATCATTTGTATGAAACTCACTACTGCAACGCACACTTATCGGCATCGGAACGGCAACGCCTCACCTCGGCACGAGCTAGCAGTCGTCCACTGAAAAATGTATCGTATTAACACAGGTCAAAGGCTGTCATACTGAAATTCGAAGTTCAAAATAGCGATTCATTGTATTGCTAAAGTACTAAAATGCGACGCATTAAACAAAGAAAGTACACCACATCGATTCACGTTAGTGCGAATTTTTGGCAGATATAAAAACTAACCTAACCTACCTCATATTTATGATATAAATTTTGGTTAATATAGGGTGTGATAGTGATAGAAATTTGGGTAATTACAAGTTAAGTTTAGTTTGTCACCCAAATATAGGTTAGGTTAGTTTTTATATCTGCCAAAAATTCGCACTAACGTGAATCGATGTGGTGTACTTTCTTTGTTTAATGCGTCGCATTTTAGTACTTTAGCAATACAATGAATCGCTATTTTGAACTTCGAATTTCAGTATGAGAGCCCTTTATACTCAAAAACCTTCTCGCGCACTTCTTATCCGATATGGCCTGAAAATCGTTACTTGTCCGGCGGTTTTCGATTCTATTCTATTCTACTCTAAAGGGGGAGAATATAGACCTCTTAACCCTAGGCCTAGACCAGAGGTCCCCAAACTTTTTAGTGTCACCACACCATGACCACTTGGCATTTATTTCGGTTTTGGGTGGACCCCCTGCTTACCTAATATTTACGTTATCACGTTAAAACTAAGCAACAAATCTTTCGGATTTTTTTCACGAAAAACTTTGGGTGTCTAGTCGGCTAAAAATTGACAAAGGCCACAATAAAAAATTTGCGCGGAAAATTATTTTTTACAGAATTAAATCTTACACTCAGAGTAAATTGAAACATAATTTATATAGTTAGATAGTGTACAGAATTCAACATTAATACAATTAAAAATTAAAACTAAACGTATTTAAATTAAAATTAAACTAAGCTATTCAAATATTAAAGATATAAATAATAATCACCACTATAAAAACAACACCCCCTCTAGCAGGTCCGCTCGCGGCATGGTCCCCATGACACTGGCTGCATTATCTCTCTGGATAGCTAGCCCAATCCTTAGGGAGAGGTAAGCACCAGCTCTAGGATCTCCGGAGGATTCTATGAGCCGAGAGGACAGGGCCTTAATAAAGCTTTTCATATCAGCTGACCAAGGTCCCATGGTTTCCACTGCAAGCGCCACAAATTCGTAATTATTTAATAATGACGAATATTTGCGGCGCTTGAGTGTTTGGGCCTGATCAGCTGCTGCACCGGCCCGATTACGGGTTGAATGGACTTGGGAAAGGGCGAATGTGTCAACGCACGTCGCGTCCCACACCAGTGCCCTACCTAGTTTCCACGGCACTAATGTAGCTCCGTCTGGTCGCTTGCCATCGTCTATATGCAATCCTGCTGGTTCCAGGACAGCTGGTACAGAGACAGATAGTTAGTTAGATAGTTATTTATATATTTATAAGTAAGTATTACTTAAGTAAGTAGGTAGGTACCTAAGTATTTTCTGTGTATGAATATGCATTAGCCAAAATGAAAGTCACGACCTGCTTAAATGGGATCCACTATGATGGACCCCCATTTTCATCTCATAGACCTCATTTATTTTTCCCACTCACATGGACCCCTTGCAGGTCGTCGTCGACCCCTGGGTGTCGATACAGACCACTTTGGGGATCACTGGCCTATTTAGACCTTAGGCCTTGCTTAACTTTATAAAAACCTTTGAAACCTTTGAAAAGTGACAAACCTTTTCACTCCGCGAATTTATCTATCATCCCAAAGGTCAATAGCATTTTAAGTGTCAACAAAATCTCATCACATCAAAGCGGAGCGATTTTTCGTAAGAAGAATTAAAACCAATATACATAGCTCCCCGCCCAATTCAGATGTACTTGAATTTGCGAAACTAGAGAGGATCTTGTTACACTGGTCGTTGTAACGTTTTATTGCATTCAGGTAAAATGGTTTTATTTTAAGCGTGAGCAGATGGAATAATTTAATTGATACCTATTAAAGGAATGGGAATAATTTGAATAAATCGTTTTGAATAAGACCATTTGTAAGTTAATTTTGTTATTGCGGTGGGCGAATATTAGGTACGTTATGAATTAAACATACCTTAGACCAATTACCAATATTAAACATCTAGATATTTCTAGTTAGGGCTTCTTAAGAACCCGAAGGGTGTCAAATGTGACCCTATTTCTCCTTATTTGGTACTACAGTTTGGTCGTTCTAACAGGGCCGATTTGACAGCTGTCAACTCAGTACAAAATATGTGTTTGAGGTTATATTTTATACTGCGTTGACAGCTGTTAAATCGGCCGTCTTAGAACGACCAAACTGTAGTAGTAGGTACTAAATACCCGATTATGTTACCCAACGCCAGGCTAGGGACAAAGCGCAATCAACACCCATTATCAGCAACCAGTTTGACGAGTTTAGAGTAGAGATAAGGAAGCTGATAACTTACTTCACCAATACCCAAACAGCTGAGCTTCGGGAGCTTAATGCGACCATGAAGGAAATAAAACAATCAAATGAAAATATTCAGGCCTCGATTTCAGAGTTAACAATGCAAAACGAAGAGTTCAAAAAAAGACTTAACCAACTAGAGACACATGAAAATGAGCATAGAGACTACATCATATTCTTGGAGAGTAAAATGGAGGACCTGCAAGTTGGTAATCGCAAGGCCAATTTTGAGATAAAAAATGTGCCAAAAAAACAAGGTGAGACTAAGCAAGATCTAGTAGGGATGGTTGTGCGCTTGTCTGAAAATTTAAATTGCTTAATAAATAAATCGGATATTAAGGACATCTACAGAGTGCGAGGAAAAAAACCTGATCAGAAGAACACCCCAATCATTGTCGAAACGAATTCTGCTCTACTGAAGTTTGAAGTTCTTAAAGCAGCAAAGGGATTTAACAGCAGACACCACGGCAAACTTTGTGCCAAACATCTTGGTCTTACTTCTCAAGAGGATACCCCTATATATATCTCAGAGAACCTAACCGCCAAAGGCTCCCGCCTGAATTTTTTGGCGCGAGACCTGGTAAGGTCCAAAGGCTACAAATTTTGTTGGACCTCATACGGCAAAGTCTACGTGCGCAAAAACGAAGCATCTGCAATAATTTTAATAAAAAGTGAAGATCAAATCCACCGCTTGCTAATAGAAGAATGACTTACCGTTTGTTTCGTAAGATATTTATTGCGTCTTTCTAAACTGTCTTTATCTCCTTTAATTATGTTATTAACAGTATTTCTGTATAAAACAAATAACATAGAACTCACCCACGCACACAACAACACACCTACACACTCATGTACTCATAAACCAAATACTCACTCATACACACACACCTCTCAAAACTCAATCTTAGTGTTCTCTCACATACATTATCTGCTATCATACTTAGAAAAACAATACTTATGTGTAAGCGAAGTCGCGTTCTATAATACGAACCGGTTACTATCACTGATAAACCACCTGCACCATGCTATCCCATCCACGACGTGTTTAACTATTGCTTATAAAAATGAGTGACACTCTACAAACTCTGAATGAGATAGACAATATCAAGATAGCTCGAATTATTGAATGTGATAGTACCGATGAAGTCACCAAACAAATACATATAAACAAAAATGACTTGACGATAATCTCACAAAACATAAGAAGCATATACTGTAATTTTGATAATTTTTTGATTACACTATCATCGTTTTCATTTCAAACTGATGTAATTATTCTTACCGAATGTAGACTAAGCTCTAACAAACCATTACCACAGCTTGATAATTATAGTACTTACTTTACAACATGCCAGTTGAACCAAAATGACGGGGTGGTCGTATATGTCAAGAATAACTTGAAACATACAGTTCGCGAAATAAGACTAACCCAAGCATCTTGTCTTCAGCTGGATGTTCTGAATAATACTATATTATGCATTTACCGATCACCCTCAAACACAAACGCAGATAACTTCATTGACTCTCTAAATTCACACTTAGTAACACTAAACTCTAGTAATAATCTTATAGTTGCGGGGGACATTAATATTAATATTAGGACTAAACCGATAGAACCTTCTCATGAATTTAAAAATAGAAACTCTTACCTAAACATGTTATCTAGTTTTGGAATATTAGCCGGCCATACAAACCCTACCAGGGAAGCAAATTGTTTGGACCATTTTATGCTTAAAATTAAAAAAAGAAAATATTTATAAACTATTGCAATAATAAAAACTACTACAACTGACCACTACACAACGTTTCTCTCACTCTCTAAAATAAAACAAAATCCAGTAATAACGAAATCTAAAATCAAAACTAGTTTTGAAAATGCCTTAAAATACCTACAAAATATAAACTTGTCTAAATTTATGTTTTGTAATGACCCTAACATTCTAACTGACAGTCTGATAAACATTTTAATTGAATGTATAAAAGAAAATACTACTACTACTGTGATATCAAGTAAAAATCGCATTATCAAACCATGGATTTCTCCCGGACTTTTGCGCTGTATACGAAATCGAAATAAATTACAAATTAAAATGAGAAAAGATCCTTTCAATGAAGTATTAAAAATTTCATACAAACGCTACAGAAATTATTGTAATAACCTAATTAAAAAACTAAAAAGACAATACGAAAAAGAACTTCTAGCTAAATCGGTTTCAAATAATAAATTACTTTGGAAAAATATTAAATCTCTAACTTACACTAACAAATCTAATAAAACTAATACAGAACTACTGGATATCAAAATAAACCCGACTGAATCAGCTAATTTTATTAATACATACTTTGTAGATATTGGTAGAGAACTCGCTCTTCAAATTCCTCCTAACACACAAATGGAGAAAAATGATTATCTTAACAATCTTTCTACTCACCCCACATCATTTGTGTTACTACCTACTAATGAAGACGAAGTCTACAGTACACTGATGAATTTAAAATCAGGAAGTGCTCCGGGTTGGGACAATATCTCCACAAGGTTTTTGAAGTACATGTCTAATGAAGTAGTCCCTATTCTAACTCATCTTTTTAATCTTTGTTTTGACCAAGGCATTTTTCCTAATTCATTAAAAAAATCCCTGATAACCCCTGTGTACAAGAGTGGGGACAAAGACAACGTCAATAATTACAGGCCAATTTCCGTGCTACCAGTCATATCAAAATTTTTGGAAAAGCTTATAAATTCTAGACTATTAAAATATCTAACAAAATTTAATTTATTATCTACTTCCCAGTTTGGTTTTAGACATGGAAAATCAACTGAAGACGCAATAAATGCTCTCAGTTCATTGATTGTAGAACAAGTTGACTTAAACAATAAATGTATGACAGTTTTTCTGGACCTGAAAAAAGCTTTCGACACCGTCTCTCTCCCTACTCTTATACTTAAATTGGAAAAGATAGGTGTTAGAGGAATTCCGCTTACTCTATTGGAAAGTTACCTTACTGGAAGAAAACAAAAAGTAAAACTGGAAACACATATCAGTGAGGACGCGGATATTTTATTTGGCGTTCCTCAGGGGAGTGTATTGGGCCCTACGCTGTTTCTGATTTATATTGACGACCTCTGTGACATGAATATTCAAAACGCAAAAATCTTTTCATATGCTGATGACACTGCCGTTGTCTTCACTGGTAAATCGTGGGACGAAGTTAAAATCAATGCCGAACTCGGAATGTCACAGGTTTCAAAGTGGCTCAGACTCAATTTATTGACATTAAATATCTGCAAAACAAATTATATATGTTTCAGCATAACAAGTAACACACAACCTAAAAGCGATATGAATCTCAAAATCCACTCTTGTAAACCGAATGGTATCTGCAGTTGCCCTGCTATCGAAAAAGTTGCTCAAACAAAATATTTGGGAGTATTGATAGATGAGCATTTAACGTGGTACCCTCACCTTGATAATGTCATCAGTAGAGTTAGGAAACTGATCTGGATCTTCCTGGGGTTAAGACATATTGTACCGGTTAACTTAAACATCACACAAACTAAGTCGCGTAATATTTTGAACGAAATTTACGTGTCCCTGGTACAATCTGTCTTGGTGTACTGCATCCCAGTCTGGGGAGGTGCGACAAAGACTCGATTTCTTGACCTAGAACGCGCACAGCGTGCTCTGATAAAAGTGATGTACTTCAAAAAAGTTAGGTACCCCACTGAAGCCTTATATCAGATCAGCGACCTCCTGTCTGTCAGAAAACTTTACATATTGCAAACTACCCTAAAAGTACATAATACTCTACCGTATAACGCAAACTACACAAACAAAAGAAGGAAACACAAAGTAGCAAAAACCCCAAAAACAAGAACTAGATTTGCTAGTATACAGTTCTACAACAGATCGGCACATATTTACAACAAAATTAATAAAGAATTAAGTATCTATACTAAAACTTACCAGGAATGTAAAATGATTGTTCTAAAATGGATAAAATGCAAAACTTACCAGGACACAGAGATTTTACTAAATTATATGAATTAACACACACACACACACACACACACACACACGCGCGCACACACACGCACACACACGCACACACACACACACACACACACACACACACACACACACACACACACACACACACACACACACACACACACACACACACACTCACACACACACACTCACACACACACACGGGCATCTAAACCCTTGTTTACCTGTACTTACCTATTTGCTATTATTATTATTTTTTACCTGTTTTTTTGTTATTTAAAAATAAACTTAGTTTAAATGTAAATTACACACTAGGTATAGTCATAATGTACTCATGTTCTACTTTAGGAAGAGCGGAGTCTCCTGACACAAGCAAATTATTGCTTACTAGGAAACTCCATCCCCTATTTTATAAGTACTATGTATTTAAAGAAAATAAAGAATTTTGAATTTTGAATTTTTTGAAATACCTATATATTTTGATATTATTGATCTCGCAAAATCTAGGCTAAAAAATATTGCCTTTGACTAGTTTTGGTACTGTTTTTAATTCGGCCGCCATTATTCTGCCTTTAATATACCAATAGGCCGTATCTCAATTTCTATAGCCAAAGCGGGTTCAATCCTCTCCTTTTAGTAATAAGGTTGCAGTTACTACAGGGTTTTGTCTGAGATACCGCCATTTGTTTCAGCAGGGCAGTATTGTCAAGTAAATAAAAGCTATTGTAACGTAGAAAATACGATACCAGGTCAAAGGCATTTATGGTTTTACAGATGTAGTGAAATATCCTTTCACATCGTATGTTCTCGGAAATGTTCGTATTTGTCATGCTACTTCAGTCTGACTCAGTACCCATCAAGACAACGAACGAACGTCGCCTCGCGAGAGTGATAATCGATATAGAGTGGTTAATACCGGAGTTTGTTTTTGTTAATTAAGATTAAGTTTGTTTTCAGTTCTTTTTAATAATCATGCCGAAAGCATTAAGACCTGGGAAACGTTTAGATCGACAAGCCTGTAAAATTATTTTCAACATTTATTTATATTTCTTCTTGTTTACCTACACCTAATTTCTATATATTTGATCGTGGTGGTTTTAACATCTCGGTGTGATATACTTCAAACCCGTGGTTTGACATTTGACACTGATAACTAAAGTACTCTATTTATTTAATACAAACATGTCACTTAATAATTCAATAATTCATAGACACGTCGGCATCATTCGGAAGTAGACGTGAGTTCCGAGTTTTCACGATGTGAATGGATGATTCACTAGATCTTGTACCTTGTAGGTAGACTCTCAGCCCTAACACATCAAAATAAAAATATCAGGCATAGTTCAATAAGTTCTGGAATTTCAACGGTAAAAACTGTTCGCTTTGTCATGTCCTATTGCCACTTATTGGTCCCTCATTTTCCTAAGCACCTGGAATGCGCATCTGAACGTTTTGACAGCTCTTATTTATTTGACAGTAATGGCGGCAGAGTTAAAATCAATACCATAACAGACAATACGATACAGATAAGACGATATGATTTTTACCGCCTAGCATAGAGGCCCTGATTAATTCTAGAAGACTATGAAGGCCGTATATACAAACTGAGGCTTTATTCCAATTGGTTTTCCCATCCCATCTTGCAGATTAGAAGTAAAGAAATAGTTCGTTAAAATTGAACTTAAATCGATATTCTAAATCCAGATTGAACACTTCAAAGTCAAAGCCAAGTCAAGGCCATTTATTGTTAATTATAGGTATATACAAGGTTTTATCGGTTTTTTCTAGGAACAGCTATAATTTGCCATTTCGGCTTACAATATCTTATATCTAATGAACTGGAATTTAAACATAGTCTAATAATTATCGAATACACTATTAAAAAAATCATCTATTTCATAGAACATGTTACACAGAATTTTATTAAATTTCGTTTGAAGATAAGCGGCCTTTACACGGCACAGTTTCGACCGCGGGAAACGCCACGCGCCATTCCACGCGCCTGTCCGAACCGTAGGTTTTTTACTATTTTACTATTACAGTTGCATTTACACGTACGGTTCGGAGTGAAGATTGGAATGGCGCGTGGCGTTTCCCGCGGTCCGAACTCTCCGTGTGCAGGCCGCTATTGTCAAGTTCAGTTCTTTTATATTATGGTCTAGCAGATGATTAAATAGTTTTGCAGCCATTACATAAATACTCTTGCTATAATATCTAGTTCTAACGGGGATCACTGGGTGTACATCAAATTTATTTTTATTTTGCCTTGGCCTTTTTTTAATTTATTACTCGAAACAAGTGGAGGTGTTCCTTAACAAATAAACACGCTTCCAGAATTTTACCTTCGTCACTAGTACGTAATAATAACCGCTATCACATATGTGTCACCGCACCAAGCTATGTTGCGAGAACTTTAGTTTATTAATACGGCCGAATTTTTGGCTTTATTGAAAACCAGCGAAACGAAACGTTTTCCAACGTTTAGCATATTCGCTGAGTTCTCTACCATTATGGTACGCTTTTGTCATCTTAGTTTTTAGATTTTATTCATATTAACTTAATCTTATAAAGGGCATTGGGTAAATTTGTTTGAAGAATATTGTCTTTTTTTTTTCAGCGGAAACTGATGATTTTTACATATTTATTTAGAGGACCTCTAAATACATATAAATATATATAATTTATGGCGCTAAATAATATCGGAGCGGAGATTTTAAAGATTTAAGTATTAAGTTTTTAGTACAAAAGTACGCCCAAGTATGAATATTTAAATATCTCGGCTCCGATGCACTTAAGAGTATTACATTACATAACAAAATATGTTTATTTTTAATAGTTCTATCATAATTTACCACTTTTACGAATGGCCGCTCACCTTGAAAATATATGAATTTTACAAATGACAACCCTTTTACCCAAACCCCTTTGTACATGAGTGTAGAATAGCTATCTCATGATTCGTATATTTATACTTCACTTTCATCTCTAATAGAGATATGAATATGAAGCTAAATCAAAGTGAGTACCCGAAGAGTTTGCGAGATCAAAGTTTGCGTCTTCAAAGAGGATCTACACGGTAGACGGTTTGAATAACGCCGGTGATACTGCAATACGGCGTAACTAACAAATTAAATTAGATGCAAAATACACCTTAACATGCAAGTTAGTAAGGTACATTTTGCAACTTATTGAATTTATTAGTTCACCGACGAAAACCACTTATTATATAGATATAATTAGTAACAGGGCTCTATTCTACTGCGTATCTTTTTTAACTCAGCCGCCATTACTGTCAAGTAAAGAATCGATCTCACCGGTGCTCAGAATACGCTGACGTCGACGTTAGGGCTTGTTTACGGAGACGCGGAGCGTCGCGCGTGGCGTGCGGCTTGGCGTCGCGCGGTGCGTCGAGCGTTTTTTCCGTTTACAGAGAGGCGGCGCGTGCAGCGGACCGCGTCATCACACACGCAAACACAAACATAATTATGGCAATGTACGGTGTTGTTTATGAAGATGCGGGGCGTGATGCGGCGTGTGGTGCGGGGCGTAGAGAGTAGCGGTGCCCGCCGCTGCATCCGCGGCGGACTCTCGAGTGTGTAGCGGAGCGCGCGGCGGAGCACAAGACTGCCAGAAGGTTCCGCCGCAAGCCCCGCTGCGGACGCAGTGGCGGGAACCGCCTTTATTGATGCGTGCGATGCTGCGTGCAACGCGGCAATGCCATCCGCGGGCTCCGCTGGAAGTAACGCTGTATTTGAAGCAACGCGTGTAAAACCGCTTCTCCGTAAACGCTTTTATACAACGCCATTATGTTTGAATTTAGTGCAGACCGCGCCGCCCAACGCTACGCGCGACGCCCCGCGTCTCCGTAAACAATCCCTTATGCGTCAGCTTTTTAAAGCATTCCATTCACGCTGCCGGTTTTAATAATACGCACCTAGAATTCGGTGACGTGATAACGCATTGGTAGTGTTAGGATAGCAGTCTGAAGATCGTAGTCTTGGGAATGCAGTATCTATGGTTCTCAGAACCTACTTACCATAATACCACCACTTTTTATCCCGGTTAATTTGTTTAATAAATGGCTTCTACGGGGAGAAATTTTCGGCTAAACTAGACCGTTATAATTTTTCGAATATGCAGATGTATGATAAATAAATAAAATATTTTATTCTTGTAATAAATGAGGCAGATGTAACAAGAAATAAAGAAATTCTGCGATTAAATTAAGTCAATTAATGCGTACGTTATACCTAAAGTCGAATTAACCTCCGGTCTGACGAATTAGGATAATTACATGAATATACACCCTACAAGGGTCTTCTATTATAATTGGTAACTCATTTATCACACTTGAGGAAGTGAGGAACGACTTTATCTTGTATTTGCGATGAATTTAATATGTATGTGCTTTATACCTAAATGAAAGCCTCTTCACTCACAATTCATCATCAGAGATCGGACAAATGGGCGGCATTACTCGCAATAATGTGGTCATGACTCCAAAGATTTTAATTAAACAAATTAAATTACATTAATTGATTTCTTACCTGCACTTGATCCTTTGCAGGACAGTAATAAATAAATAATGCAAAGACGTGAGGAGTGGCAATCAATATTAATCTACCTTAGTTTGCCCCATTACCATCAGTGGATTGCTCCTCACCTCATAAGTTTATTTTTTTTCACCTCATAAGTTCATTTTAGCCGTGAAAAGGAATAAATTAACCACGGAAACATTATAAAAAGTACTGTTTATTTGCTTAATAAATCTACACAATAACAAGCCTTTGCATTATTTATTTACTGCCTTGCAAAGGATCACAATTATTTTTAGGGTAAGTAATCAAAATTTAATTTGTTTATCTAAAATCTTTGGAGTCATGTCCACATTATTGCGAGTAATGATACCCATTTGTCCGATCTCTCTTCATCATACAAATATTTTGCCTATACCGGGGTACCCGGGACATCTATAGCTTCGTAGCCAACTAAGTAAATTAATTTTCTGGGACTCAATTCTACTCATCATCATCATCATCATCATCATCATTTCAGCCAAACGACGTCCACTGCAGGACATAGGCCTCCCCCAAGGATCGCCACAACGACCGGTCACGTGCTGCCTGCATCCACCGAGTTCCCGCAACCTTCACGAGGTCATCGGACCATCTCGTGGGAGGTCTACCCACGCTGCGTCTTCCGACACGTGGTAAATTCTAGTCAATAAAATAATATTGCTTTCGGTATGTTATCGTATTGTTAACGTTACGATAGTCTTATTTAAGGATCGACCATACCTGTGCTCAAAATAAGATGACGCATCTATAAGAGCGTCCTCACTGAGAGAGCATTCGCGTGAATATTCGAGTGGTGTGGACGTTGAGCAGGGACCGGAACCGCTTAGCGCGAAAGGGGTTTTCGATATGGTATTTGATAGACTTGTTTTTACAAACCCCAAGGATGTGCTAAGCGTATCGTCGACTAAGTTTAATGAAAGGGCAACCAAACGATATAGTTAATTCGACTAAGCGCTAACCCTGTCCCAATACCCCATCGCCTGTTACCCTATTCAAACTTAATCTTAAGGTTTCAAGCTGATGTACTCTCTATGCGCAAGAGTTTCGACTTATTATTGCACTACCCAATAATTAATAGTAGCGGCTTAAGTTTGACGGCCACAATACGCCCGAATGCGCACAAAAAAGAGAGACGATCAATGGGGTAATACCCAGTCAATGCTAAGTGCTTAAATATTAAACTACCGAAACCCTAATGAACTTGGTAAGCTCTACGTATACGGTTAACTAATTCAAAGGGGTTAACCCTAACGTTAAGGTATTTCAGTCATAGGGTAACCACATCGATTGGATAACCAAATTATAGGGTTAGCCTATCGACAGTGTTAATCAAATAAAGAGGTTTTCCGGTCCCTGACGTTGAGCCGAGCTTTACAAAGCTTACACCACTCGATGTTCGCGCCGAATGCTCATTACACGCGCCTTTAAATGCAGTGACGAAATTTTGCACACAGGTATTCACAGGATGCTCTGTTGTCTTCAAATAATTAATAGTCTCAAATAAATATAATTATTAATGTTAAACACAGCTTACAGCAACATATTTTTTTACCATTAATTACTTAAAATGGCAAACAAGGTCAAGTTTATTTTATGAATGTCAATACCAGTCATATTTATGACTAAATCATAAAAAAATTATTACAATACAAGAACACTTTTTTTTTAAATAATGTTACTCGATGATTCGTGCTACTGTTTATCTCAATGTCAATATTAATGAACTCAGAAAGTTTAATTAGGGTTTCTGCAAAACTTGTTCCGCGATACCCGGACTAAATTTCAACCTCTGACCAGTCTTTCATTTTTAATCCCATGGGCCTCTATTCTAGGCGGTAAAACGATGTATTTGACCTGTAACGGAATTGCATTTAACTCGGTCGCCATTACTGTGGAGTAAATAGACGATATGGTTTTTACCGCCTAGAATACTGGGTAGTGATTCTCTCAACAAGCAAAGGTGATCCTTCGCTCGAGTGAAGGTCCAAGCGGCGAGTTTGTGTTTGAAATTGCATCTTACTAAAAATAACTGCAATAACATGGCAATAAAAATGTATAATGCATTACCTATTTCTTGGACGGAACTACCCAGAAACAAATTTTATTGTAAATTACATAATTTCTTACTTGAGGAATGCTTTTATACCCTGGATGATTTTTTTAATAACATGCGCCTTTAATCTTATTTTTTTTTATTAATTTAATGTTTAATAATTTTAATGTATGTAGGTAAATATTGAATAATTTAATAATGTACAGTATCGTATATACTAGATTAAATTTAATTTAAAAAATCGTGTAATTTATCTTGACTTGCTGCTAAATTTAATAAGTAACTTTTAGATATAATAAATAGTGCTTTAATTATTGTACACCGGAAACGGTTGATTGTGATGCGCCCAACCAATGTATCCATAACATCTTATTATTGTACATCTGCAATCACACAATAAATGATTTTGACTTTGACTTTGACTTTGACTTTGACTTTGACTTTAAGTAGTCGCGACAGAGCGAACAAAACACATTTTAGCGCGTGTATTCAATTTGGCAGCATGACTTCTCGAACGTATAAGGCTCCCTAATTGACAATGCACGCGCTAAAATGTGTTCTGTTTGCTCTGTCGGGACTACTTAAACTCTCCGCTTTTATTCGCTCGTCCGTCCGACCGGCCGCCGTTTTTTGAGAGAATAACACACCTGCCCGGCTAATCCAATAGGTAGTATCTCAGATAAAACTCCTGTAGCAATATCAACCTTATTACTAACAGAAGAGAATTAAAACTGCTTTGATTATTAAATTTGGGATACTGCTTATTGGCTTAGTAGGGCAAAATACCGGCCCTGTTATCGTTTCGTCAACGTTTTGATAGCTTTTACTTCACATGGTGGCCGAGTTAAAAACAATAACATAACAGAGGGCGTTTTGCCTAACGCACTCGCAATCGCAATCGTTATCTTTTTGACAGTCCGAAGGCGAGTCTGCATATAAAATGAAAACAATTTGTTCGACTTTAAAGCCGATTGCGATTGCAAGTGCGTTAGCCAATAGCGACGCAGGTCAAAGACGACATCATATCCACCACCATACCATAACCATAGTTTTTACCGCCTAGAATAGAGGCTCTGATGCAAATTCACATCATCGGCACCAAAAATCGACCCCTGTGACATAACCCTTCCTCTGGCGTATTGTACTGTTAGGTAGAAACATGAAGTACGGAATATCGTAAGCCCACTGAGGGAATTCGATTATCAGCTGATAATTTACGCGATCCTCGTTCCGAGGGATTGTAGCGTCATTTACTAGTGAGACAGTAAAGGGATACATCAAAGATCCCAGGGATACCTGTAAAGCTTTTTTAATAATAAACTAGCGACCCGCCCTCGCTCCGATTTAGTTTATGTGAGTTTTCTGTTACACCCGTAGATAAACCATAATTCACTGTTCATAAAAACCTTCCGTGAAACTTAATGTTACTGATGGTGAAAAACGTATTAAAATCCATTGCGTGGTTTAGGAGCTGTTAGCGGACATACAGACAGACAGAAACACAGACAGACGCGGAAAACTACTTTGTTTTATACTATAGAGGGTGAGTTTTGGGACACCGTGTATAAAGAAAATAAAGATATCACAGGGCAGTCTTATGTAAATCAACCTAGTCGCAAATTAAGCTACGCTTGTACCACCTTATTGCGTTGAAATAAGGTCCAAAAGGGGATACATCTCTGTGTAGGTGACCATACTATACGTACTTTATGGTTACGATTCTTGCATGGGAGCTCTTTGTTTCCCATAATTTTATTGGTCATAATGTAATTGTTGACATAATGTTTGATAGTCATATTTTTTTATATCGCTGAAACTTTGAACTTTTCAGAAGTTCTGAAATATCTAACGTGTAGACAAGGCTAGGTTAGGTTAGGTTTGATTTATAAAAATCCTGAAAAAGTAACAGTTTCTTAAAAAAAACACGTTATGACTTGCGATGATTATGACCTAAAGCACATTATGACTAAAAATAATTATGTCAATCAATATAGACCCTTCTTGCATATATAGAGAAATACATACTAAAATGTTTCCCTATCTCAAGATTGAATTTCATTTGCAAACTGTTTCGCTGGTCAAAATCTTCAAAAGTTAAAAAAAAAAAAACTGAATTCGTTCAACTGCCCTGGATTGTTGAAAAACAAAGTTAACCTAAACTATACCTTCTATATATATTTCTCTTAAAACTCTATTAAAAATAAATGGGTTCAGAAATAAACAATTTTCTAACTAATGAATTTTCGGAAAAAGGAAACAGTTGTGAAAACTATGGACTTACGTTATGAAACGCAACGATAAGGTACGTACAGTAAAGGGCACAAATATGTATATACACCAAAGTCTCAATAATATGTACACAGAGATTATTACTATGGCAATAGGGTTGTGTACATATTTTTGCACCTTTGTGTTTATATTTATTTTTACCCTTGACTGTACTTACATAGAAAACATATAAGACTCAGGAACAAATCTGGGGACCTAGTGAAAAAGGGTGTAAGTCTCCTGAAGATCAAGTGAAAAAGGGTGTAAGTCATGAATACTCCGTTTATGCATATACTCTTTTGTAGAACAAGTTAAGTCGACTTACACCCTTTTTACCCGACTACCGAAGGAGGAGGGTAATGTGTTTCACAGCCTATATATATATGTTTGTTCCTTTGTGGCACTATAAAAACTAAACGCGTTGTCCGATTTTGATGATTTTTATGTCAATCGATTTGTCTCAATCTGGTGAGTGTCACTGAAGATATGACAGTAATCAAATTCAATATGGCGGCCACCAGACGAAAAATTGAGCAAATTAAAAAAAAAAATGTCGACCTAGTATGACAAGTGGGGTATCATTGAATAGGGATTTAAAAATCATCTTTAGGTTTGTTTCATCATTTTTCATTTTGTATGATCATTTAGGATTTATAACGATTTAAAGTTGGTTAGCAACAGTCGGGTTTTAAAAGCATGCTTTTTTTCACAAAGTCTCCAGAAATAACCGCGCTCATCACTGAAATATTTACCTAGGAACTCTAACTTCGTAGGCAGTCCCTGCCAACTAGGTTAACTGTATCATCTTTGACATCGTAATTTACGTTTACGATCGTTAAGTACGACCTTTTTGACCCAGGGGGTACAATTCCAAGTTAAAACTTTCTTGTGCTCTGTGTATCTCTGTCGATCGATTCTATTTCCCGATGTAAAAGAGGGGGACGGGCATTCAAATTTAGTCCTTTTGAATTAATGCGCCTCCTAATTGCAAGGGTTGGAATAGGTTTTATTAGATACTGTGAATTATTTTAACGGTTATAATTACATTGCAGCAATACGAGAGAGCTTACTGCCGCACTCAGAGACGTCAATTAAATGTAAAGCTTGATTAAAGTTGCTGCTGTCACTTTCTTTGCAATAGCAATAGAATAAGACACCGCATCACTAAACAAGCATTAAATTTAATTGAAGTCTCTGAGTGCGGCAGTTAGCCTATAAGTACAGTGTGTGACATCCATACGAACATATATTTTGACAACAGTCAATATGCATCCTAATTAACATAAAAACATGTGTATTATTAACATAAGTTTTTTTTTCATACTAACTAATTCGCCACGCAATGTATCAAAAATAGCTTAATTATCGCTGATTCATCATATCATTAGCACCTGACAGGAAGTGACAGAGCATATTTTTAACTAAAATGGGTTTATAGTCCGTTTATGAATAAGGCTTTGTCTCGATTAGACTCCAAAACGGCTCAACGGAAACGAATTTTTTATCAGAAATTGTGCATGCCCTATCTCGATATCTTGCACAATGTTTATTTTGTCATGGAAGGTTTTTGTATACAGGATGGCCGGAACATAGACGTCAAAAAATAAATTTTGGTCCCTCGTGTAGTGGGGTATCCGAATCACCCCCATGTATGTTCCGCGATTTTTAGTATTTTCTGAGATATGGATCATTTTCATCAGAATTTTGGTAAGATTTCCTTATGTCCATGTTATGAAAAACCCTTAAGTTCATGTATTATTATAATATTTTTTCATTGGTTTCTTACATTGATAGAATAATTATGAACTTAGGATGTTCTTAAAACTACATGCCAGTTTTTTTTTACATGACAACTTTTTGTGTAATCACACAAAGTTTGTTTGTCCATACTAGCTGAAAAACAAACATGGGGTACAATTAGTATGGTGAAAGTAACTTTGTGTGATTACAAAAAAAGTCATCATGAATAAAAAGCTGGCATGTAGTTTTAAAAACATCCTAAGTTCATAATGATTCTATCAATGTAAGAAACCAATGAAAAACTATTAAAATAATACATGAACTCAAGGGTTTTTCATAACATGGACATAAGGAAATCTTACCAAAATTCTGATGAAAATGATCCATATCTCAGAAAATACTAAAAATCGCGGAACATACATGGGGATGATTCGGATACCCCACCACACGAGGGACCAAAATTTTTTTTTTGGACCTCTATGTTTGTGCCGCCCTGTATAAATTCTGGTTTATGTACGGATTTTACTGAAAATTTACATTAATCGAAGCAAAGCGAGGGCGGGTCTAGTTTTTAATAATATAGTATAAATAATAACTTTAAGTATATAAATTAATTAATTAATTAATATCAAGGAACTATCTCACACAAATCAACCTAGTCCCAAACTAAACTGTAGACATGTACTCTGGCTACGACTATATGACTAGACAACGATATATACAGGGTGGAATTTTTAAATGCCACCTGGAGGGAAAGTAGGTACACTGAATAATAGAGATAGCAAATTTCACTCAAACGAAACATTCCTTTATTTTTGATAAGAAACAAAACCATATTCAATGATTTTTAAAAATACGCTTCCTTCAAACAGGCATCGAACCGGCTAAAATAAAATAAAAAACACATCCTGTACTTTTATGGCGTCAATCGACAGGGTCAATCATAAGGATCAAATCTCTCTAACATAAACGCTAAATTAAATGAAAGGAAAACCATGAAAGACAAGATAAAGCACTTTTACTCATGGATCCATCGGATTACTTTCGTTAGTAGTTCACAATAAATTATCTTTGACGTAATTCATTTAACTAAATGACGTAGAACTATTAAGATAAGAAAATTGCAACTGAGGTTCACAGCAGTATTTTGAGTACCCTTTGCTTTAAACTAACACGATTTTCACTCATACTAAAACTATAAAACGGGACTTAATCGCGTAATAAAATTAAACATTTACCTCGACGTTTCGACTGTGTTACAACAGCCGTGGTCACGAGAAGACTGAAGTGGTGGGTGTTCGTCTGCTTGCCGTGCGAGTTTTTCGACCTACCCGCACTTGGTCTTGTTTTTTATTCGGAATGTCATCATACCGACACACAACACTCACAACTTCCGACGATTTATCCGAAGATACACTTCTCCGCTTACATTTACTGATGACTGGATTCCACGTAGTTGATAGCCTGTATACCCATCCTCTCTGTTGAAATTTTGTGTTTCCTGATTTCAACGGCTTCACGTACCACTCTCGCATAAAAATGGCGTTCAGTTGAGAAGAGTATAGTAATCTGTGACATAACACAACTGTTCCGTATAGCAGAGACTTCCTTGATATTAGTTAAAAATATTATTAGGTATTTTATAGATTTATTATACAATAATTTATATGTACTTAGCGACAATTTTATTAATGAATGACACCGAAATGTTAATCAGAAAACACAAACACACATACAAACAGTAAACCAATGTCAACGATTGCCCCAATGTCCTCCGTAAACGACTCATACATAGGTCCTAAATTCACGTCGTTATGGAATAAAAGGTGAAAATTTAAAAAAAATACATTCTTTTTGATTGGCTAAAGTGTTTTTTTCCCATAACCATTATGGTTTTATTCATTATTAATATTGTTGCTGAATACAATATAAATAATGGTATAATAAATGTAAAATACCTAATAATATTTTTAATTAACATCAGAAGGAAGTCTCTCCTGTACGGAACAGGGTTATGTTTTCAAAATGACGGGCGTTTTTCCGATCCTTGTTGATATGTCAGTCAGTTTCTTCTATTATACAGGGTGGGAAAAACGAACGCGACATGGACAGCAACTAAGTATATACCTTAAATATTGGAAATAGCAAATTCTACGCAAAGGAGACTAACTTTTATATTTAGAATACATACCCAATACATACGTCCAACTTTTATAGGCCCGCATTAAGTCAGTGTCTGCACAGTGTCGAGATAACTCGGACCTCTCGCCTCCTCTCATTTGTAGGCAGCACTGCCAAAAAGATGGATCTAGGGCAACGAACTACTACTGCCCTGCTGAGCTAAATAACCGCATCTCAAATAAAACTCCTATAGCAATCACAACCTTATTACTAAGACTAGAGGATCGAATCCACTTTGGCAATTGAATCTGAGTTACTGTGTTTTGGTTTAAGAGGCAGACTGGTGATCAGCTTGTTCGGGTTAAACAGAGGCGTTATTTAATACCTAAGGGACAGTTTAGGAACCAGAGGATATATTCTACTCGTTAAAACAATATTGCTTCTGACATGTTATCGTATTGTTAAATACGGCTACTTCAATGATTCGATGATACGGGTGCTTCGATGGTTCGGTCATTTGGAAAGGATGAAGGAAGATTGACGAAAGAGATATACAGAGTGAAAGTGTGTGAGTGAGTGACTTTGACAAGGTTCGGAAGGGGCCGCGCTACGCGTACTTTTTTGAATCAAATCGGAGAAATACTGGAAAAGGGCAGAATCTGACGTTCATGCATGACTCGATGAGTGTGGTGATGACTTTCCGAATATCGAATTGTACTCCAAGCGATATTTCCATTCGCAAAATTTACCAGTCTTTATTTTTTTTCAGTAGCTTTTTTGCCTAAGATTTTTATCTCAGCAGTAACAATTCCAGTATCATAATTTCCCAATCTGTATTTATCTGAATAGTTATATAATTTTCACATAGTCGACGGAGCTCCGCGCCACTTCTGGGTGGTTTGGCCCTTCGGGCGTTCTGCAAAACTAACATAACCTAAACCTACCGACCTACCGACTTATTTCGGCGATGGTAAAATTTGCGACTGGTAAAAAACCAGGATGATAAATATGCGATTAGTGATTATTCCGAATGCCTTTTTTCCCATTCTTATTTTTTCCTGGTCGCATATTTACCATTCTAGTTATTTTCCAGTCGCAAATTGCACCGTTGTAATTAGGCCGAAATAGGTAGGTAGGTTTAGGTTATGTTAGTTTTGCAGCAGGCCCGGAGGGCCAAACCACCCAGAAGAAGGAGCTCCGCGCCAGCGGGGCTCCGTCGACTCTGTGAAAATGATATAACTATTCAGATAAATACAGATTTGGAAATTATGATAATGGAATTATTTCTAATGAGATAAAAATCTTTGGCAAAATAAGCTACTGAAAAAAATAAAAACTGGTAATTTTTGCGAATGGGAATATCGCTTGCAGCAAAATTCGATTTTCGAAAAGTCATCGCCACACTCCTTAAACAAAATAAGCTACTGAAAAAAATAAAAACTGGTAATTTTTGCGAATGGGAATATCACTTGCAGTAAAATCGATTTTCGGAAAATCATCGCCACACTCCAAACGCATATACCGTCTCCGTACCGTTTTTTGTCGAAGGTTAAAAATTAAAAAGTCTTTAGATTCTTAGTGTATAAATTAGTTTGAATCAAAATGACAAGCGCAATATTATTTGGTTTCCACTAAAAGTAATTACAACGTCAAAAGTTTTTATTAATGAACTAGCTGTCAGCACAAAGTTTTTGTTACGATCAATCGACTTGACGCCTTAATATCATAAAAATAGGGTTAAACTTGTAAAACAATCACTTAAGTGTTTTTTCGTGAGTAATGGATCTATATTTTTGGTGATTTTTAGGGTTCCGTATCCAAATGGTTGGCATCCTAATACTAAGCCTTCGCTATCCTGCTGTCTGTATATATCTCATGAACCGTAATAACGTTTTTTTTTGTTTTTTTTTTGCTTTTTATTAAAAGATTTAAATATTTATTGATATTACAAACATATTTTTAAATATTTTAAACTTGATTAGTATTTAGAGATTTTATTAATTATGTTATTTAATTATTTTTGAATTATGACAAGAATAAATGGCAGACATGCCTAAAATCATTATCTACCAGTCATCTAACAATCGGAAAGCTATACAGTTGGCTTTGGGATTTTTAAACTTTATTATACTCTCAAACCTACCACTAAGTAGGTACCTACTTAAGGTGTGACAACCACTACACCATACACAAATACACCACTTTTAAACAGATGTCATAAAAACACGTTATTTTTTATTTGATTAAATATTGTTTTCATTAGTAATTACTTGTTAAACAATACGTCGACAAGCCAGTAACTCTAAAAATAAAAGATAAAAGATGTTTATTCAGTAAGTAGGCCGCAAGGACACTTACGTCAAAAATTTACGAGCGCCTCCCAAGAGGAGACCACCGCTGAAAAGAAGCGCTGCAGGAAACTTAATAGCCTGTATTTCTTTTTCAATATTACTTATATGACTAGGGTTAGGATTTTGGTGGCAAACCATGGTTCTAGAATCCATGGAGTCGCTATTTCCTAATTATTATATTACATACCACTTTGATTTTGCCCTGCAGTATTGTCCTATTTCTAAATAAACTAAATACAATTTTGGTTCTGTATATACATACCTACTAATATTTGTTTGTTTGTTACGCTTTCACAGCGGTGATATACTCCAGACCAAAATTAATTTAATCTCGTTTAGCGATTAATTGAATGATTGAATTTTGAAATACGACAATATAGATAGATAGATCTTTGTCTTGTGTTTTGGGCTGGCTGGGAGCTCGTATAATAACTTCAATTATTAGAGCCACCAGCATGTGCAATTGAGGCACCCGCCACAAATGGAAGCCAGCAGCGAAGCTGTTTGGTTTCGATGATGGTGCTGCCCTTCCACACTCCACATAGTTGAGTTTGTTGTGATCGATATTTATTTATTTAATTTCAAAACAGATTATATTTAATTATTTGTAAGGTCAAAATTAAGATGGTATGTATTATAATAATCAGGAATCAGCGACTCCATGGATCCTAGAACCACGGTTAGCCACTAAAAGTCCTAACCCTACTTAAGAAAATGATAGCACTAATATGAAACAAACCAATTCATGCTTATATTACTTCTAATTAGGTTTATTTTTGCTGTTTTGTCATATTTTTAGTTTTAATTTGTAATATTTGCTTTGTATTATATTTTATAGAGAAATAAATTATTTGACAAGCCTAGCATTATATAAAACAACGTATACAAAATAAAAAATAACACGCGTCGTTGAGCAGGAAAACGTGTCAAAACTATTTAAAATACTTATGACGGTGCAAGACAACCACATAAAATAGTTTCAATACGCCTTCATACAGAAACCGTGTCCCCTTCTATATAAGATTATGCTATACTAGCGCCGCCCGAACACAACAAAAACGAAATCATTCAAATCGGTCCAGCCGTTCTCGAGTTATGGCGTGACTAAGGGAAACAGGGATTCATTTTTACCCGACTGCGGCGGAGGGTTATGTTTTTCACCGTCATGTATGTCCAGTTCTATGTTCCCCGCTACAGCAAAAACGGCTTGGACGATTTTGACAAATGAGGTATCATTGGATTCGTCTTCGCAGCGAGAGTGTCATAGGATACCTAAACTGTAAAAATTGAAATAACAACAATGGCCAAATGACAATTATTAACATATGTAGGTATATCGACGACAGTATAAAAAATGCAGTCGGGTTTTTAAAGCTTGCTTTTCATAGAGTTATTATTTATATAGATAAGGGACAGATGTGTCTACCAAATTAAATAATTTAAATTTTATTAATAAAAATCTACTTAGCTTTTATTAGTTTTGTAGATTAGTTGAGTTGTGTTAGAATAAACTGTCTCTTCGCCTATCTTTGACCGGGTATTCTACTTATTTATTTGCTATTTTCATTTTTACCTTCTGTATTCTGTTTAATTTTATTGTTATATACTAAGCCATCTGCTGTTTTTATTAATCTCTCAATCGCACAAAGGTTAACTGGAAGAAATCCCTTAAAGGGACAAGTTCGTCTTTTTACGTACCTTTTGTGATTCTGTTTCTTTTTTTAGTTAGTTATTTTCGGTTTGTGCAATAAAGAGTTTATAACATACATATAGTAAGAGATCCGAATAGGAGACGATTTGCAGCGGGCTGTTTATTCGATAAAAAGTATTTTATACCAAATTTAATATGCTAAGTAATATAATGGCGAATAGGCAGGCTGAAAAATTCCAGTCCAGTATATAATTAATTAAAAATTTAAAAATTAACTTTGTTTTAAAAAATTGCAATAGCTTGTTTAATAGACAAATTACATACCAATCGTAAGTATGAAGGTTATAGAATATGCAAACGTTAGGTTGACTATTTTTTTCCCGTCAAACTATTGGGTAGGCAGGTATAAACAGGTAGGTAAGTCGGTACTAATAATTTGCACCAAACCTAACGTTTGCATATTCTATAGACTTCATACTTTCGATTAGTATGTAATTTGTCTATTAAACAAACATTTGCAATTTAAAAAAAAAGTCAATTTGTAATATTTTTTTTAACGATATAAGTACTGGACTGATATTTTTCAGCCTACCTATTCGCCACATAATATTTAGCGTATTAAATTTGATATAAAATACTTTTCATCGAATAAACAGCCCGGTGCAAATCGTCTCCTATTCGGATCTTAGACTTGGTATTTTAAACCGAAACAAATGTATTTTTACTCTGAACTTTAGGGATTTAGTTATTTAAAAACCTTGACCTGGGATCTCTTGATCCCGGAAATAACACCTCAGTTAATAATTTATCAAGACTTTAATAGTTGATCAGAGAAATATTACTTTTTCTCGGAATCTTAATTACTTATCGTGCTTGCCCTATCAGTGCGTAGTAGAACGCCGGGCTAGCACGACCCGGCGTAATTACTACACTCGGTACCATTTTGTTATATTACTACTAGCATAAAATAATAATGATACGTTATTGTTAGAAAATATACGGCTATTTACGTTCCATAATTGTTATATTATTTTTCTCTTAGAATGTCTGTGGATATTTGTTTTTCTATTTCGTTATCTTTGACGAAACATGTTTGATTTTCTTTATTATGTCAATTATGTCACTTACGGTTTCCTCGTATCATATTACATTTACATTACATTACTTACCATAAATAAAGTTTGTTGATTCTGACAGCTTGGGCAATCAACATTTTTTTTGTATTATTTATATTATTTTCTCATATTAATTCTAGTATCATATTACTATGTTAGCTATACAAATAGCAATTATACATATGTTTATATACTTACTCGTCATCGAAATTATCCCAAAATTCCAATCTCACTTTGCACACGCATTAAAAAAACCGATAACGCAACACACACTCAACACTTACACCCCAAATACGTCACCACAAACCGGAACCACAACCAAAACCCAAAACCACCACTATGTCACCACTAGGTGGGGTTTTCATAAAGAAAATTGGCTTGCAAAAACAAAAGAGTGTGACTTTACGGCGTAGCGGGCGGGCGCTACGAACTCGTGCTACGGACTGACGTAGCGGTTGGAGGGAAAGCGCTTTTGCGCAAGCACTGCGTAAATTACATCGCTTGAAGCGCTTTACATTTTACGTCGTCTAATAGTTGTAAATGTCAAGCGGTTTCTAAGGCGATGGATAAAGCGCTGGATCTCTTGAAGTAAGTGTTTTCGTATGTAGATGTAAAAGAAAGAACTCTATTCTTACATTGGTGCAAATCTCTTTGGAAGTCGGAATGTGATTTCGGCTAATTTTTTTATTTGAGTTTAGTAGGAATGTTAAGTTGATTTAATTGTTAACTATTTTAATAAATATTTTCATTGTTATTGTACAACCTATGAACTAGATTCTAGGTTTGTAATTTTCACACAAGGTGACCTTGCGTGTCGTGTAATACTTAGTTTCTCTGTCTTTTCTTATCTTTGTCTGCTTGTTTTTTGTATTTTATAGTTTAAGTCGCTATTATTCAGTCCTGTGACCATAAATTCAATACCTAATAAAAACATAGTTTTTAAATATTCGGTCCAGTGAACATTATTTCAAAACTATATTATTAAGGAATTAACGGCTTTTCTTTTATGCGTAAGGCAAACCAAAAAAATACATGTATCATTACAAAAAAACATTTATTTTTCAAGTAAAATGTAAGAACCTAATCACAACTACCTATTTTAATTGAAAATAAATGCCATAGACATAAGTTTTTGTCTACATTGGTAATAAAAAAGCGGAGCGGATCGAACACTATTATTTAATAATTATTTATTTTACAAATAAAATTCAATCATGTCCGTCATTTTAAGCGTTACGATAATTTAGAGATTTGAATGGATTTTCTAAAGTTCGCAATGTTAAAAGGACCTTGTAGTGGGTCTGTCCGTAATGCTACCACCATCCTTCCCTTTCACCTGTTACCAAGCAGCAGTGTTTTTGTTGGGTTCCGGTGTGGGGATGAAAAACGGTGAAATTACTACCATAGAGGAAGCAAGAGGAAGGCCTAAATAGATATGGATGGATTGTGGGAAAGAGTGATATGGGAAAGAAGGGAGTGAACGCTGAGATGACGGCTAATAGGGATGTGTGATAGGAAAAGACACGCTGCTGAATGTTTGGGATAAGGGAAAGGAGATGATGATGATATTAAAAAAACTTAGTCTTCTTTTAAAATCATCTTGTCATTTCCGCGAAAAAAGTAAACTAAATACAGAATCAACAGCTCTTTAATCAAGCGTCAGAAAACATATGGGTCCACTCGATTAGTTGGACGGCTAGACAAATAAGTACATCAGTGAATCGATGCAGGACCCTAAACAAACAACTAGAGATGGAAAGTTAAATATCAGAAAAAGTGGTGGGCAGACTAGGCAGGGTTCACATTGTTGGGTTAAAGTCAAATTATTAACATCTTATTCGATCTTGGTCCTCAAAGTTGGCAACGCATTTTGTGGCAGTCTCAAGTCTATCTATTGTCGACATCCTGAAAACAACACGGCTTTAGCAGAAAATAGCTTTCAATAAAGTCAAATTCGGTGAAATGATACATCCAATGAAAAAATTGGGCGCAAAACAAAACAAGGGATACCTATGTTTTATCACGGAACCTCGCTTAGACGATTACGTTTTTAAAAAGCCTTTCCTAAAAGAGTAAATTTCGGTGCCATGCGAACGTCGAGCCGTAAAATAAAAAAATGCTCTTAGTTTTTATTGCCTTTCTGCTACTTTTACAAAGTAATGGAGAGCATCGTATAACTGACAAATATACAGGTAAATTTGAAAATAAATTATGTTTTCAATTGGCAACATAAGGGCTCTTTTAAACGTCGGCAATGTGAAGTAAAGACAAGATCGTCATTGCTGAGGAGAAGCGCTGCGAAAAACTCTAGCGGAAGGTCGAAAGGTCATCTATTTAGCATTCCTATTTAGTTTATTAATATATAAAATATACATTATACACGTGATGCCTTCATCTATCTTGAATCACTATCACTATCACTACATACTTAGTATTAAACAAAATCGCTTCCCGCTGTCTGTCCCTATGTATGTTTAGATCTTTAAAACTATACTCGAAAATCTATCTAAAGACCAAAATTTTACAGTTCCCATCTTGATTATTTCGTTATTTTAACATTATTTCATAAAAATATGAATGAGAACTCGTGGCACCAGTAATGTTACGGTAAGTTTTATTGATAAAAATACCTACACTTAAACCAAAATGCAGTAATCACAGCGAATGTGCGCCGGTTGAGGTTAGTATTTTGGTCTTATATTAGATTTTCGAGTATACGCAACGGATTTTGATGCGTTTTTTTTAATAGATAGAGTGATTCAAGAGGAAGGTTTTTGTGTATAATAAGTTTTGGATTGTGTACGGGTATTACAGAAAACTGGCATAAGCCGAAGTGAAGCCAGGGCGGGTCACTAGTATATAAATAAATAAATGAATATCAGGGGACAATCTCACACAAAATATAATATGGGTAATACATACACGATAAACATATATATGTATAGAGAAATATATGCTTAAATACATAGAAATACGTCCAAGACTTAGGAACGAATACTCGCGCTCATTCACACAAATCATCAGGGGCCCGTTCCAGAAAGCCACTCTGCAACTTTGCACTCCACAAATCCCACCCTTCAAACGAATTTATGTTCCACAAAGCTATCGCAGAGTTGAAGAGGCAGAGTCAAATGCAGAGTGTGGATTTGCAAAGTATTTCTGTTCCACAAGACAATTGCAAAGTTGAAGAGGCAGAGTTAAATACAAAGTGTGGATTTCTGGATTTGCAAAGTAGCTTTTAGGAACAGAATCTTTGCACAGTTTGCAAATTACGCAGAGTGTTTACTGGAACACGTTTGATCGTCACTTTCGTGGATTTGCAAAGTGCAGAGTGCAGAGTTGCCGAGTGACTTTCTGGAACGGGCCCCAGGTCCTCCATACCGCGTCCCGTAACGGCGAGTCCTGCATATCACCCGAGGCCAGCCGAGTTGTGTAGTTATAGGAGGGCTTAGATTGATTCTTCCGTACATGGCGCTTTGCATCAAGGTCTTCAAGACGCTTTTGTTCGAATGCGTGTGAATGTCCCGACGCCATTCCGGTCTGTTACTTATCCATACCGGTAATTGAACCTAGGCAGGGTAACTAAGCAACTGGGCTAAACGTGTCGTCAATATAGTGTACTATCGAGGAATGCTTGAGGAATGTGAATGTTTAGGGGTTTTATAACATATGTAAGTTTGGCGGGTTGTACATTTTCCATACGTAATTAGTTGTGTCTCGTCGGGAAATATATAACACGGTTAATTTGAGTAGTATATCAAAATGCTTAACATTCAAAATTCTTGATACTACCGTTCAAATGGTGAAAGAATTTTTCAAATGGGTGCAGTTGTCCAGTCTGTAGGGACTTGAAAAGGCTTTTTCTCAAAAAAGTCCGGGAATGTTGACATTCCTATCTACATATTGAGACGCGAAATACATAGTTTACTGACAGTTCTCAAATTTAAAAAAAAAAACATCAATGTTGCATACAAATTCCATTACCATCTAGCTTGTAACTTTTTAAAAAGTGAAACGGGCCATAATAAAATGAGGGCGCAAGTCTTATACATCCAAATTTTACTCGAAACATTACTTTTTTATTTGTGCCTGGAATAGCTTATAAATGTTTATTTTTAAAACAAAAATTGCGTTTCTCCTTGTCATAAACAAAAAGGCGGTAAGGAGTGATGGTTTTGTCACATGAAGTTTCTGTTTGTATGCAATTCAAAAAAAGAGTTCAAGCGATGAAGATTTGACTCCAACACATGTTTTTTCTGGCGATTTTTGAGAAAAGCACTGTATTTGCCTCGGCAGGAACAGCAATTGCGGGCTTCGTATTTTTAAACGGACTCGCAAGCTCGTCCGTTTAATCCAATACTTGGCCCGCAATTGCCTACTTCCATGCCTAGGCAATAATGTACTATTGCTTTGCAAAAGGTGGAGCATAGATTTTTTATGGATATTGTTAAAGTATGGAGTCCTTTTAAAATCCAAGTTTTCAACCTTGGGGGCAGGCGCCAGCCGCCATCTTGAATTGAAGTACCAAAATTGGTTCAGTTTTAAGTAATTCGTCAACATTTTACTTAAGGGCAAAAGTGCCTTAAAGGAGTATTAACATGACAAAATTGCGCACAATGTGTGGATAAGTACATGCTTTTTTTGTTTGTCTTCATGATAAAAAGTTACCAGCGGCGGAAGAAAATATTTTTACAAAAAAAATACAACTCATTTCTCATTTTCCGACGCAGCCAGGAAAGAAATCTTCAGCATCCTGAATTTTATGTTGTGACGTTACGTCTACAGTCATATTATTATTATTACAAGCTTTATTTTACTTCATTTGTATATCAGTATGTATGTTTGGGTCAAATCTTGCAAGTAAATTACGGCTATCGGAATGAGCTAATATTTGGAATACATATGTAAATACCATAACATAACAATGAAATATTATGGTCTCTTAGAGCTGATTTCACTGTGGAAGAGTTTTGCGCGTGAGCCATGTCAAAATCAAAACCCGCATATAAGGGTGAATCAACTTTTAAGGTACTCCTTTTCTTTTGCGGTACCAACCACTCCCGCTGAAGCATGATTTGACTCTTTTCTACAGTTTAGGCTAAGTAAGTAATTTAAGTATTATTTTCTACCTATTAACAAAATTATATACTTACCCACGACAGTTCTGGGTTCCACTACTCAGACCTACAAGGACATCTCAACCTTATTTGTGTAGGTACGTCTTGTTTGTTAAGACATTTTTTTTTTCTTAATCGTAATGCTGCGGCTCCACTGAGGCGCAGATGAGCGGAGTGAAGCGGAGCTGTGCCAATATTAACCAATAGAATCTAAACTTACGCAAGGCGCGCTCGACGTGACCGCAAGTGCCTTCTATTGGTTAATATTTGCACAGCTCCACTCGTCTCCGCCTCAGTGGAGCCGCAGCCTACGGTGGCAACAGGATCTCCCCTGAGCTTACCGTAGATTGGAGTCTTGAGAATTCTAATGTCTATGCGTCCAAGATCCCACTTAAGTACCATCAGGGGCCTTATTCTAGATTGCTATCGTATAGTCAACGTTATGATAGCTCTTATTTAATTGACATTAAGAGTTGCCGAGCTAAAAAAAATACATGCCAAGATAAAGTAGAAACCGCGCGTGGAGCTAACCCCATGTGCTTCTGTTTAGTCCACCAGAGCAAATCTCTTTAAACGAACAACTGTCCTCGCGTGTGATATCCATGGACTTGTTTCTCTAATAAGTCCATGGTGATTGTCTAAAACTCGATACTAGCGAAATACACCTTGTTAAACACAAGCCATTAATTAAGAAAAAAAAGTAGAAATAGGCATCGTGGCTTCTTTGCTCGTTGTCTTATTCTCCTTGCTATAAAAATAACTACCATCAAAGGCCAAGTACATTTAGCAAACAATATTTAATCAAATAAATACACGCAATGAGAGAAACGTTCTTCCCCAACAGATGTTTTTATACAGCTGAGTCGAGGACAGGATAATTGAGTAATACAGCAATCTTATAACTGAATTACGTCGGCGTTTTCTGAGCATTTCTATTGTCCCTTTGAGGAACGGTTTGGACATGAAGGATAAATTGGTAGGTATTTAATGTTTTGAAGGCTTTTTGGTGATCTGGAGGTAGACTTTGCCAGCATGTCCACTTGACAATCCTGCTGAAAGGGTGCGAATTATTTCCGGAATTAGGCCGTTTGGAAGAAAACCAGCTGTAAAGTCTGTCCCTATTCAGACTGCCAATGACAATAACAAGTATACCTGACTGTAATTGTCTTTAGATAGAGGATGAAATAGTAATGAGAATAATGTTACCTCTAATTGGTTTATTAAAAAGGTTGAATATTCATCATCATCATCGTATTATTATGCTGGGTGCGACAGAGACGAAAACCTCACTTATCAATCAAATTTATCAAACCTCACTACATTATCAATGTCAGAAATAGTTCTATAAAAAATATATTTATGACTTAACTCTGTCAGTGTAATGGTACTTTTACTAGGTACCTTAAAATGCACATGAAGAGAGTGATACAGTGTATAAATAAATAATATGGCGTTATAATGGTAAATCGATTTGTTTATAATACTGACGGAACGAATAGGAACAGACTTTAACTTTATTTTGTGCCCATAATAAGTAATATAATATTTATAACACGTTTTCAATTTTTTTATTAGTTGCACCATCTTTTGTGGTAACTTGTTACCTTGGTCTAGCTAGAGCTATTTTTTTTCAGTATGAAGTGTCAAAGTTGTTGAATAAAAAACGAGAAATGCTTCAGTAGCTGATAAAGCATGGATTTATTTCATATGCGTTGATATTTTGGAATTATAGTGTCATTCTATACATTGCTATATTATTGAGGATTAGATATTAAGTTGGATTCACAAATAATAGCTATCTTTAGCCAAGAGCGCCAAAGGATCATTAAGTCCTTAAAAAATTCTAAACTAATGAACACATCGGAAAGTTAAAATTATACAGTGTGTGACATCCATACGAACATATATTTTGACAACAGTTAATATGCATCCTAATTAACATAGAAACATGTGCATTGTTAACATAAGTTGTCACAAAAAGAGTCAACATCTTCAGGAAGCTTTTTATTGAATTTTATTTGTATTTATGCCAAATTTAGCACTTAAACATTATTAAATTGATGACTAATTGACCTTAACCACCTACCAGCAGTTATCTTCACTTTTCCTGAAAGTTTAAAGTTAACACTCAAAATTATTGCACTCTAGACTCTATAAAGTATTTCACTGTGTCATGTCACAATCAGATATGAAGACCTCTATCTCAGAGTTGGCAGATTTGTTCTCGGCCAAGATGGCCGAGTTCCAGTGTAACTTGGACAGGGCTGGGTCAAGCAACACTACAGTCGCCTCCATCGCTGCAGATTTTGCTAACTTCAAAGCCTTTGTAGCTAAGGCGCTAAGCATTCTGCAGCAGCAAGTGGACTCTCTGGCACGGCAGACAGATCAATTGGAGATGCGTTCCCGACATAATATGCTCCTCATTCATGGTGTGGTGGAAGCCGAGGCGGAGGACACTACTGAACTTGTTGTGAGCGCACTCAAAAAGTACAAGCTTGAGATAGCTGCCGGCGACTTGTGTCGCTGTCATCGCACGGGCCGGCCTCGCAATGGTAAGCTGAGGCCCATACTGATTAAGTTCCGTGATGCTGCCAGCCGGGACAAAGTGTGGTTCGGCAAGAGCATGTTGAAGGGTTCGGGCATCACGGTGTCAGAGTTTTTGACCAAGCCACGCCACGATGCCTTCATGGCTGCTCGTGAATGCTTCGGTATTCGAAGCTGTTGGACCCGGGACGGAGTCGTGCACATCCTTGGGGTTGACGGTGCGCGTCATCGCGTCGTCTCAGTCACCGAGGTCAGAGCTATTCAGGTCGTGCAGGCGGTGCCGGGTGCTGCAACTCCTCGTACTGGATCCAGGGACGGTGCTCAGCCGGCGCAGCAACAGGGGAAAAAGCTCAGGAGAGTGGTAAAAAACCCTAGCAAACCTTCGGGTGTTTAATTGGATTCATTTTGGTCTCCTCCTGTATATTTTTACATGGCCGTGTAGTAAGCTCTGTATTTTCATCTTATTTTAGTTGGATTATACTCAATTTTTGTATTTATACCCGATTTCTTGCCAATTATTCTTTTCTGTCACTTTGTTTACTTTTTATTTTGTTCTGTCGTCTTAACTCGATTGCTTGTCATTTTGTTTTGACAGTGACAGCTCTTTAATTATTATTTTTTTATGTTGTCTACTTTTGCGTTCCGTTCCACGTATTTTATGAGTGCTCTGTATTTTGTATTGTTAACTTTGTTAAAAATTGTTTTAGTTGTATTTTCTTGCTGCTGGTGGGTAGTGTAAACTATTCACATTTTTGTTTATTATTTCAGTATTTATATATTTATAATATATTTATAATTTATTTTTAGGTATTTCTTTTCTTTTAAGTTTAATATTTATTAATGTCAACGTTTAGCCTTGATAGTGATGACAGTAATGCCGATAAGTTTATATCTTTTTCGTCTGATACAGTCAGCGATGAGAGTTTTCACAGCCTGCCTCCTTTACGGGATTTACTTGATGCTCGGTTTTCTGACGTCCCTAATAATTTTAACATTGCCCACATTAATGCCCAAAGTATTCCCGCTCATTTTAATGATTTAATGCTTACGTTCGATTTCAGTAACATTCATGCTATTCTGGTTTCTGAATCCTGGTTAAAATCGTGTTTGTCTTCCTCTTTTTATTCTTTACCTGGTTTTAATTTGATACGGAATGACCGTTCTGATAGAGTTGGTGGCGGGGTTGCCATTTATCTTCGTTCCCATATCCCCTTTTCTATTGTTGGCATGTCTGCACAATCTTCTTCTGGCGCCGCGGAGTATCTTTTCCTCGACATTACTTTATCTCATATTAAACTTCTTCTTGGTGTTTTTTATTCTCCCTCTCTGCTCACTAATTACTTCCTTGCGTTTGAGAAACTTCTTGAAGAACTTATGCCCTCTTACAATCATCACATTATCATGGGGGACTTTAATACTTGCCTCCTTAAAAATGATACTCGGTCTAAGTCACTTAAATCTCTTGTAAATGCCTGCAACCTGAGTATTCTTCCTTCTGACGCTACCCATCACTTTCCTAATTGCACCCCTTCTCTTTTAGATTTGACATTGGTTTCTTCTCCTGCTCATGTAGCTAAGCACGGACAATACTCTGCGGATGCGTTCTCTTATCATGACTCTATCTATCTTTCTTATAAAATCCGGCCTCCGAAAGCTAAGCCTAGGACTCTCCTTCAGCGCAATTTTAGTCGGGTGGATATGGATAAGCTTCGCGAAGATGCTCTTAACATTGACTGGAGTGTGATTTCTGGGGTTGATTCCGTCGACGAGAAAGTTGCTCTTTTTAATTCTCTCTTGACGCAGCTTTATGATATTCACGCTCCAGTCCGACCCATAAAAATTAAACACCTTCCTGCTCCCTGGCTCTCTGAGGACATAAGGGCTATGATCAGGAGGAAGAATTTTGCGAAATCGAGGTACAAAGCTGACCCATCTGACAGAAATAAGGCCAAGTATCATACGTTGCGTAACCGCTGTGGCACTGTTTGTCGAGACGCTCAGAGTCGCCACATTCACAAGTCAGTTGAAAATGGCGATCCTGCTAAAGTTTGGAAATTTCTCAAGTCGATAGGAGTTGGAAAATCACAGCGAAGTTCCACTACCAATGATTTAGATCTTGATCTCTTAAATAAACATTTCTCATCTTCTGCCACTTTCAATGGCCCTGCAAAGGACATGACTTTGAATTATCTTGCATCACTTCCAACTCTTGACACTTCTCCTTTCTCTTTCGATCAATTCTCCGACAGTGATGTTAGGAAGAGCGTGAATTCCATTGCTTCCAATGCTGTTGGAGTCGATAGCGTTAGTCGTAACATGATCCTCCCTTTACTTGACCTGCTTGTCCCTATTATCACCAGCATTCTTAACAGTTCTGTCTCGTCCAAAGTTTTCCCTTTACTGTGGAAGGATGCTGATGTTATCCCTTTGCCTAAGAAGTCCAACCCGTCCTCCTTTTCCGATTACCGGCCAATTTCCATTCTCCCTTTCCTATCTAAAGTGTTGGAGCGACTGGTGCATCAGCAGTTATCTTCTTTCTTAAACCGGAACCTTCTCCTCAATTCCTTCCAATCCGGTTTCCGCCCTGGTCATAGTACGGCTACCGCTCTCGTTAAAATCTCGGACGACATTCGGGTGGGATTCGACAGTAAAAAACTGACCTTGCTGACATTGCTGGACTTTAGCAATGCATTTAATACTGTCGATTTTGACGTTTTGCTTGGCATTCTCCGCTCTCTTAACATATCTCCTGAGGTAATTGAATGGTTTCACAGTTATTTATTAGGTCGTCGGCAGCGAATTAAAGTGGAAGCTTCCCGATCTTCGTGGTGCAGTACGTTGGCCGGCGTACCGCAGGGCGGTGTGCTGTCTCCATTACTTTTTTCTATCTTTATTAATTCTATTACGGCTAGCCTTCTTTCTTCATATCATCTTTATGCCGACGATCTACAAATTTACTCTCAGGGCACTCTTGGTGATCTCGATGCTGTCATTAGGGTTGCTAACGATGATTTGTTCCGGGTACTCGAATGGAGTAATAGTTACGGCCTCAAAGTGAACCCAGCTAAAACCCAAACTATTCTGATTGGCAGTCCTAAGTTTATTTCTCGTGTTGACTTTGATAATCTTCCGCCGGTGTATTTTGATGGTGTTCGTATACCATTTTCGCACCACGTAAAAAATCTGGGTGTCATCATGGACCGTACCTTTGCGTGGACCCCCCAAGTAAATGAGATCAGTAGGAGGATGTTTGCGGCAGTGTGGTCTCTTAGGCGCCTCCGCAACTTTCTTCCTCTCGCGACTAAGATTGCGCTCGCTCAATCGTTGCTTCTCCCTATTTTAGATTATGCAGATGTGTGCTATCTTGATCTTTCTGAGGAGCAACTTAACAAGCTTGAGCGAATTCAAAATTTGTGTATTCGGTTCATATTTGGGTTGCGAAAGTATGACCACGTCTCTACTTTCCGTTCGCAGCTCAAGTGGCTTCCAATTCGTCTTCGCCGGCACTATCACATTCTCAACCTTCTTTACAGCATTCTTTTCATTCCGGCAACTCCCCACTATCTCAAGGAGCGTTTTAGTTTTTTTAATTCTGTGCGTTGCTCGGAAAAATGTATCTTAGCTGTTCCCTCTTCTTCTTCTAAAGTTTACAATAACTCCTTTACATTTCAGGCTGTTAGGTTGTGGAACTCTCTTCCTTTGGAACTGAGACAGGCTAAATCACTTCCTATTTTTAAGAATCATTTAAAAGAACACCTTTTGTCACTTCGTTAGTTTTGTTTTTCTTCTTACCTTTTATTTTGTATTTATGTATTTCTAATTTACGTACCTATATGTATTTATTTAAGGGATATTTATATGTATTTTTAAATTGTTTAATTCAGTTTGCACCGCCTGCCTATGTCTATCGTTTATATTTAACCATCTCTTCTTTGTAAGGTTGTCTGGAAGAGATCGCTATTTAGCGATAAGACCGCCTGTTGACTCACTATGTAATCTATATTTTAGTTTCTTGTATATTCGTTACTTGGTGTATGTGGTGTTTCAATAAAGTGTTTTGTATTGTATTGTATTGTTGTACTTTTTTTCTAGTTTATTTATTTATTTATTTATTTATTTATTTATTTATATAAACAATGTCTTGAGGACTTACAGCGTCAGCCAAAGCGCCCAACAAGATAGAAACTTAAAAGCTAGGTACAAATTTAACACAAGAACTCTACATAACAAACATAACTTGTACTAATTCGCCACGCAATGTATCATAAATAGCACAATTAACCCTCAATTAACTTGCAGTTAACTTAGACTTAATGTTATACATTGCTGGTCGATGGACCTTTTAAAAATTAATTACACTAAATTGATTGGAGCTATTAACTTAATTCCTTCTGTACACAGTACTTAAAGATATCGTTACTTAAAATGTATGTTCTTATGGATGCCATACACTGTATACTGGACCGGTATAGAAAGGGCCTTCACATCCTTTTACAATAACTCCTGAACTATAATAACATAAGCTCTATATTATGTATACTTATATGTATAATTGATTCCAACTGCAACCATGATATTTTATTAAGTAGAAAGAGTCTTTAATTATTTGCCCTCTGTGACGTAAAGACCCCTTAATAAGGGTATTCCAAAAAACTCCTTAAGGGGTTCTCGCGCAGTGCTTGACGATGAACCTTCCCACCAGCTCGATCGGTCGCATCTGCCACTCCATCATCGTCTCTTTGCTCGACGTTACCTAAAACACACAAGTTTTTTTTTAACGGATTGGGGAAGGCAAATGATAACACACGCAGCCTGATCGTCAGAAGGCTCTGAAACGTTGGCAATGTCAAGGCTGCCAATGCATTGCTGACCATGAGGACGAAGATGGACCCTTGAATCACTGAAGGTTCTCATTTCATTTCATAGAATGTTTTATTTCGCCAAATTTTCATTTTATTGACAGGCATTTACACGTGCAGGTTTTATATTTTTTAGGTGGACACAGGTTTAACCTAACCTAACCTACGTAACCCATGCTTAAGATAACCTAAAAAATAAGGTTTCAACAGAAATTCGCTTTTGATGATTCAAGGGGTTCTCGGACGAAAATGGAATGCCTTTATGCTAGTCATTTAAACGTTTGTCTTACGCCCACAGGAAAAAGTAAAGTGTAGTGTACCTACAATAATATAAACAAACTAAGATACCCCAGTAGCCGCGACATCAGAATTTAAGCCATAATTTTTCTCCCTTAACATTCAAAATCTAGTAGACTAGAGAGCTCTAGAAATCTCACAAGATGTGATGTCACTTGATTTTCTCAAGCCCAGTATCCTGGTTGTATTTCTCTAAAGGGACACCCTTATAAATTATAACCTTCTTCAAAAATCCTCTCACGTAAAACAACTCTATCCATCTTCATCTTGTGACCTATTTCCAATTCATTAATCTTCCTTAATTTTAATTACAACGCCACCTATGTTCGGTGATACTAACTCATAATATTTTTAATATCAGCGCCACCTATCGCAAAGGCTACGAACCTGATCGCCATGTAGTCTGTCCAAGAGCGTGACGCACACATCAGCTGCTCGCAATCCTGCCTCCCTGGTATACGCCGCAAAGGCTGTAGCCTCCATTTCTATATTCTTCACGCCTAATCCTGAGAGTTTGCTTAGGAACGACATTTTGTCGGCTTCGGTGTAGTCACAAAATGGACCGTCCAAGCGGGCCTGTCCTGGAAAATTAAAAAAATGTAGTCATTTCATCCAATGCCTGAAACGCGTATATACCTAAAATACAGCACCAGGGGCCCTAATATGGCTGCGATTATCGCGTGACAAAGTTTGGATAAGGCATCCGTCACCTTCTGACACGTAGATAAGTACGAGAGTGACGGATGCTTTATCCACATTTGGCACGCGATATAGACGCAGCCATACTAGACCAGCTGCGAAAAAACCTAGATAAAAGAAGCGAATTAACACTTATATCTGTGTAGTAACAGGATGTTTAAAGTATGACCATTTTCATAAATTACCCCTGCATTTTCGTTCGTCTATGTAGCTTATTATTATTAAAATAAATGTCTTGCAATATAGTGTGTGCAAAAAGAGTGTACATACATACCAACATACATTCATTATTAAGTGTGTTAACCCGTGACGCATAAAGAGGGTTGTTATATGTTTACCGTAGTGTGTTTGTGTGTTTGTGTCTGTGTAACTATGTATCTGTGTGTTTGTCAGTGGCATCGTAGCTCCCGACCGAACGGATCCGGACGCGGTTTAAAAAAGGTATAAAGGTTAAGTTATGAAAATCGGTTGAACCTTTTCAAAGATATGGCTCCAATAAATTATAGCTCTTAATAAGAAATAAACTTAGATTAGACCCGATGGCTTATTGCCTAACGCACTAGCAATCGCAATCGTTTTCATTTTGACAGTCCGAAGGCGAGTCTGCATACAAAATGAAAACAATTGTTCTACTTTGAAGCCGATTGCGATTGCGAGTGCGTTAGGCATTAGCGACGAAGGTTTTGTAAGGTCCCGCTGGTAAACATGTCAGCCCAAATTGTAGTAACTTTATAGGCATAACTTTTGACACTCTGGATCGAGATTTGATCTAACGGTTCTTTATAAAAACTACCTTTAAAGTAGCCTTTACTCCGAGCTCACTGACTACTCATAAGCCTCTGTGACTTTTGTAGTCTTTACATAATCTCACGCCTTCGTTCCCAGAGTGGGGTAGGCAGAGCTACAGAATTACAAACATCTCTAAAAACTTGTTGATAATTCTATAACCACAATTTGCACAATTAGGCTAAGATGTTTACCAGCGTATTAGTGACAGGTTGCAAGCCCATCGCCTAACAGTACTACAAGCCTTTGTTCCCTTAGTCGTCTCTTACGACATCCACGGGAAGACATGGAGTGGCACTATTCTAACTCGGCAACCACACGAGGAGTTGTAGTCTTTCATTATTTAAAAACTCTGCGATACATACTTAATTTAAAAATAAAATAAAAGAGTAGGGGCCCTCAGTTAAAAGTTTCATAAAATAAATCTATTTGACCTTTACCTCTGTAATAATCGTCTGCGGCCATGGTCCCCCCGATAAAGGTTTGGTACCTGTCTTCTGCCGTAGCCACCGACTTTACTTCCCTGGACAGCCGCTCGTCGAAGAACGAGGGAAGCTTGCGAATCTTGCCTAAAACTGGCTGGAAATAGAATTGTTTCTTTAAAGCATGCATGCAATGATGTGCATGTGACAGCGTTGAAATATATATGATTCAACATTATTTTAAAAAGTAATCGCAGTCAGTTGCCAAGTTGCAGAAACGTTAATTGTTTTAATGTCACCCTTATGGCCGAATCCTATATTAAAACCGAGGATAGATAGGCTTACTTCCACAGAATAAGAACATATAGCATAGAAACCGGACTATAAGACGTACTTTGCGTCAGCTATCTTTCTCTACTTTTTTGATTACGTATTACATGAGAAAAAATGAAACAAAAAATATGCTGTTTTTTCTTCTTTAACTGTCATTGTCACAAGGTTTTACACAGGGACTTCTTTGTTCTTCCTATTGGAAGGATTTGTCTTTCCTTGTCTATAGATTCAAATACTATAAGTGCTTATAGGTCCAAATAACGCCTTACTTGTGACGATGTACCAAATAACGAAAGAACAGCTATAGATTCATCTCTTTCCAACTCACTATGAAAACCATAAGTAAAAAGAAGTGAACCATAATGTATTTTCTGCTTATTTAGCACGGTTTCTATGCCTTTAGTCTTTTTTCTGTGCTTTCCGCGGTTTGAATATAGGGTTCGGCCGTTAGTCGCGTGCTATCACTTTGCACCTTGGCGTATTATAAACTAACAGAAGCTGTACCTAATGGAGTTCTAATAAACGTTTAAAAAACTGAGTGTTATTTCTGTTAAAAATACTTTTAAAGGCCGAACCCTATATTCAAACCACGGACAGATGAGCATTTCTCAAATTTTTTGCCACATTGAGAGACAACTCCAGTTAAAAAAAAAATGGTAGGGAGGTAGATACCATCAAACTATGCAATAATTAAATAATATTCTAATGTGTCCCAAAATATTTGTATGGAAAGTTTCTTTTGTGTTACCGAAAACCTATAAATATCGGTAACACAAAAGGAACTTTACATACAAATATTTTGGGACACATTAGAATATTATTTAATTATTGCATAGTTTGATGTTCTCTACCTACCTTCCATTTTTTTTTAATTTGGAGATGTCACTCAAAGCGGCAAAAATTTTGAGGAATGCTCGGATAAAGCTTACTTCGGGTTGATATTTGACATTTGTCCATATCAAAATGTGTCAAATTTTAATCTGAAGTAAGGTTATCTGTCCGCGGTTTGAATACCTATAGGGTCCGGCGGCCATAAAACAATACTTACGAACTTGACAGGAGCGCGTGGAGCTAACCCCGTGTGCTTCTGTTTAGTCCACAAGCGTAAACACTCCTTAACCGAACAATTGTCCTCGCGTGTGATATCCATGGACTTGTTTCTCTAATAAGTCCATGGTGATTGTCTAAAATTTGATATTGGCGAAATACACCTTGTTAAAACAAGGAGTGAATGCCACTAATTAAGAATAAAAACTTACAATGTCATAGCTCTTTTCCAACGCCCCATTCAGCCCCCAGGCTGACACCACCACCGAGCCAGGAGGTACTCCGAGCCCTCCACTGGTCCCTATCCTGAAGAACACAGGATCCGAGGCCTTCGCGTAATGGAGAAGCTTGAGCACCTCTTGAAGGACCACGCTCATGGAGGGAATGCCGATACCGTGCTGGAAAGAGAAAATTCGAAAATATTTTCGGTGAAATAAATATACCTACATAATAAGCAAGAAAAAAAGTGTCAAGCCAGAACTTCTTCAGTCTAGTTTTGAAAGAATCTACAGGCTGAGACTGCCGTATTGTCAATTTTTACTTGACAGTAATAGTTGCCCTAGTTAAAAAAAACCGTTAATATGTCAAAGGTAAATGGTACCTAGTAGAATAGAGAGAGACCCTATTATGGTAGTGTTTATCGATGTGGATAAACGTGGATAAAGCAACTGTCACGTTTCGACCAGGAGGTATGTACTATTATGTAAGTGCGAGGGTGAAAGATGCTTTACCCAATGTGATTTATCCTTTAGTAACTGGAAGACCGAGCGTCGCTCGGGTAGAAAACGAAATTTCCCGAAGATGACAACTTGACATCTTGGAGCCGTTTCCGAGATTCAGATTATATATATAGGGTGTTTGGTAAATAGTGGACAACCCGAATAGGGCTGATAGAGCAACTCATAAGCTATCGATTTAACCCCCATGTATGTTCAGTAATTGTTAATAGTTTCCGAGATATTGGTCATTTTAATCGGATTTTTTGTCATTTTTCCTTATGTCCGTGTTACGAAAAACCCTTAAGTTCATGTATTAATTCAATTTTTTTTTCGTTGTTTCTTGCATGGTTAGAATCACTATGAACTAAGGAAGTTTTTTTTCATGACAACTTTTTGAGTAAACGCACAAAGTTTGTGCCACGTATGACCCGTATATAAGTACGAGAGTGACGGATGCTTTATCCACATTTTGTCACGAGATAAACGCAACCATACAAGTCCCGCTGGTGGACGTGAAGGACCAACTTACACTGATGGACAATACGGGCCCCACTTTGTACATGGCGTACCTATGCCCATGCTTGATGATGTTCACCAGCTTCCCTGACTCCTGGACGCCCAGGACTTGCCGCATGTGCGCCGCGAACTCCCGCATGCGATGCTTAGTGCCGCCCATGCAGACGAACTGAAAAAAGGGACACAATGCATCTATTATTTACTAGCACCCCGCCTTTCTTCGCTTCTGTTTATGTGACTTTTCTGCACACCCGTACATAAACTACGATCTCAACCATAATAATTTCCGTGGAAAAATATCTCACTGATGATGAAAACAGCAGGCAGACAGATGCGGCCGAGGACTTTGTACTATAATAAAATTAATAAAAAATGTAGTGATGATAGTGAATAATTATAGTGATACTACTTGTATCTATACTACACCAATAAATGAATAAAGTTGAAGTGCCTTACTATGATTTCAAAATAAATGTCAAACCGCTATTATCCAATTCTTAATCAGACTGTTTTTTTAGTGCCATATATCATATATATTATATCTATATATACAGGGTGTTTTTTTGGTCAGCAACTTCCACTAGGGGTTATAGATGTAGTGAAATATCCTTTCACATCGTATTTTCTCGGAAATGTTCGTATTTGTCATGCTACTTCAGTCTGACTCAGTACCCATCAAGACAACGTGGGGCAACGTCGCATCACGAGAGTGATAATCTGATAATCGATATAGAGTGGTTAATACCAGAGTATTTTTTTGTTAATTAAGATTAAGTTTGTTTTCAGTTCTTTGTAATAGTCATGCCGAAAGCATTAAGACCGGAGGCCCGTTTCACTAAGCTACAAGTTACAAATTACAAGCGGAAGTTTCTTTCTAACTCCTTTTGCTAGAAAGAGAGTTCCGCTTGTAATTTGTAACTTGTAGCTTCGTGAAACGGGCCACTAGGAAACGTTTAGATCGACAAGCCTATGTGTATAAATATATAGAATATATAGGTAGGGCAGGATCAAATGATCGTGGTGGTTTTAACATCTCGGTGTGATATACTTCAAACTCGTGGTTTGACATTTGACACTGATAACTAAAGTTCTCTATTTATTTAATACAAACATGTCACTTAATAATTCATAGACACGTCGGCATCATTCGGAAGTAGACGTGAGTTCCGAGTTTTCACGATGTGAAAGGATTATTCACTAGATATGTACTATATTCATGATTCTGAGCTCAAAAAAAATATAATTAATTTTTTTTTTTTTCAAGTAATGTCGAAAGAATATCCTCGCCATTTTATAAATCATGGCCTCTCGTTTCTGTAGCTACGAAGGGGGTAGGCCTCCGCTTATCGTCACGATCAGTCTATGTTATTGTTTGATACTACCCTCACAAAACTATGCGCAAGCGATGTCAGTTCCGTGTTTGTTTCGAAGCGAGTGCTTGTTAAGTGAAGTGTTAAATCATGTAATTGATAAAAAAATGTCTCGGCAAGAAAAGTTACTTCTGGACAATCGGGAAATGTTTGATGTTGTAAACATTTACTTTGTGAGTGGTCGAAACATTGCTGACACCGTTAAAATTTGGACTGAACGATTTCCTAATCGCCAGGGCCCGTATTATGGTCACCTTTATCGCGGTGGATAAAGCTTCCGTCACTCTCGCACTTACATACTGGTCAGAAAGTGACAGATGTTTTATCTACGCTTATCTACGTCGATAAACACGACCATAATCGGCCTGCAGGTGTGTTATTCTCTCAAAAAACGGCGGCCGGTCAGACGGACGGAATAAAAGCGGCGAGTTTAAGTAGTCCCGTCCGACCGAACAAAACACATTTTAGCGCGTGCATTGTCAATTAGGGAGCCTTATAGGTACCTACGTTCGAGAAGTCCTGCTGCCAAATTGAATACACGCGCTAAAATGTGTTTTGTTCGCTCTGTCGGGACTACTTAAACTCGCCGCTTGGACCTTCACTAAAGCGAACGATCACTTTTGCTTGTTGAGAGAATCACAACCCTGGCCATTACGCGCTACACTGTAAGGTCTATCGCTCGCTAGCAACCTTTACGAGTGGGGCACTTTTGAAACGCCACGCAATGTTCAAGGTTTGTAATTTTTTAACATTAGTTGTATAAACCTGATTCACTTTTTTAAATACGCCAAAGACAACTCTTGCGGTTTTATAATCCATACCGTCATTCTGTAGTTAAATGCCATTTCGGAACTATTTTTAACATCATAATCACATCTACAATTTTCTAACCTAAACAGTGTTTGTAATCTTTCATGGTCCGCAGCCCGAAACAAGTATGAAGGGAAAGATGAATAATAACATTGTGCACGGTGATTACGTCATTAAAGTCTTCGGTAACCACGGCGCATGGTAACCACAATGAAATGAAATAATGGGAAAATTGAAAATGCTATTTCTCTGATCTCCTAATGTTTTTTTAATTTTTTGCTGTGATATTCAGATTAAGCATTAATTAAACTATCTCTCCTGTTTTGGAAGTTGCCGACCAAAAAAACACCCTGTATAAAAGGCAAACCTGACTCACTGACTTAGACATCGACGCACAGCCGAAACTAGTGTACCTAGAAACTTGAAATTTGGTACAGGGGTTCCTTTCATGATGTAAGTGAGCACTAAGAAAGGATTTTTCGAAAATCAACCCCCAAAGGGAAATAGGGGGAGTAGCGGGAAACTAATTCTACGCGTACAAAGTCGCGGGCGTCCTCTAGTTATAAATAAAACCTTTCCTCTTCACTCACTCTATCTATTGCTGAAATCTGCATTAAAATCCGTTTGCGTAAATTGCGTAGCCTAAAAGATCAAGCGTACAGACAGCGGGAGCGACTTTGTTTTATATTACGTAAAGATAAATTCTGGATTATGTACGTATGTTACAAAAACTCACATAAGCCGAAGTGAAGCGAGGGCGGGTCGCTAATTAATAACAAAAGCGAGATAACCTTATCTAATTATAAGCGGAATAAGAACTAAATCCACGAGTTCATACTAGTATTATCGGCATATCAACAATAACCGATACAGCATGACGATCGTAAATAGACTACTACGTTGATAACCTTTACACGCCAATGATATGATCGCGAGTGTTTTGTTATCTAAGGCGTGACATAATTTAAGCATTTTGTTTTATCTTTTACAACTAAAATACGACCTGATTGAGAACCTCCTCCTTTTTAGGGTTCTGTAGCCAAAATGGTTAAGGTCCAAAAGTGATGAACCTTTTCGTACCGCGACTGTACGGTATACATGTTACAGCTGAGCACGGGGCTCTGGGGGCCGATTTTGGAATTTCGAGCGCTCGAAAGTTTCACTCGAACGGAAGCGAGCAAAATCTTCGAAACCGTTTTTTGAAATACGAGCGGTCGAATTAAAAACGAATGGTGTGGACCACTCGTCTTTAAATTTTCTATCGCTCGTAATTTCAAAAATGCGGTTTCACAGATTTTGCTCACTTCCGAGTGAAACTTTCGAGCGCTCGAAAGTCAAAAATCAGCCCCCTTGATGGGAAGATTCCTTACCTTCACGTCTCCGAATAAGGCGGGGAGATCAGCGCCGGTGTCCAGCCCCAGGTGGTAAAGAACATCAAGTTCCAGCTGTTTGAGGTATTTGTTCCTCAGACCCATTGAGCCATCGCCGTTTCTGTGCAAATTCAAATTTATCAAGTAAATTTGGTCACACAAGAGCGAGTTTATACGTCGGTGTAATAACATAGAGTGAATCTTCTTTAGCGCTTAAGCCAGTATAGTTAAACCCAAAAAGTAGAAGAATCGGAAATAAATGCTACAAAAGGTTTTATTGATTTAATGGCTTCATGTGTTACCTGATTTCCCTAGGTTTTCCCGGTCGGCGGAGTTGTGCTTAAGTGGTGGGGGAAAAAATGAACCCCCAAAAGGAGTATTTTTGCAGTTTTACGGTTATATCTCGTAAAGGACGCATTATATAGAAAACTGGTCTTTAAAAAAATTGTAGGTAAATTAATTTTGCATTGAATGAGACCAGACAAATATTTTTTTTGGTCACCTGTCCCCAAACTAGTACTTATAAAAGTTACACATGTTTCACATAACCCCACCACTTAGGGTGCGGCTCCACTGAGGCGGAGACGAGAGGAGCGGAGCGGAACTGTGCCAATATTAACCAATAGAAGGCGCATGCGGTCACGTCGAGCGCGCCTTGCGCACGTTAGTTTATATTTTATTGGCACAGCTCCGCTCCGCTCCGCCTCAGTGGAGCCGCACCCTTAAGCACAACTCCGCCGAACGGGAAAACCCAGAGTAGTTATATTGAGGAACAAATGAAGTCATTAAGACAATAAAACGTTTTGTAGCATTCATCTGTTCAAGTTTTTGCGCAATAAGGCATTAAAATCAGTAAATAGATAATTAGGTCAGCATTTAAGTGAAACCAAAATTTAAATGCATACGTAAGGGTCAATTGAAGTCAACTCGATGAATAGACACGGCTAATAATAGTGAAAGGGCACAACTGCCATTGGTGAAGTAGGTTTGACTTACTTCTATTTGTCAATAAGGTTGTAAATACTTTGAAATAAACAGGGACTTTCGCAGTTTTTGCAGGTCCTGGCCCAGTTGCATTTTGCGAATGCTAACGATGGTGGCAGAAATTTAAAGTTTATCGCCGTACTCTAAGATGGACATAAATCGTTATTTTTTCAAATTTGAGTATGAAAAATCGACACTAAGGAACAACCTAATCATCACTAAGGAACAACCTGATCGTCACTAAGGGACAATCTAATCGTCACTAAAAAACAACCAAACAACCAAATTTTCGTTTGGCGATCCTTAGCTAGTGAAAAAACTCCGGGTGTGTTTTATAAAATCAACAAACTTCTAAAATGTAAAGAGTAAAAGTTAAGAATTTCAATTTTAATAACAAATTAAGGGTCTTTAAAATCGTTCCCCAAATTGATTCATTTCCCAAACATGTCAATATGGACAAACGGTTTTTTTTCCGAAACTGTGAATATTTCAGGATTTATTTCAGGACCATCTTATAGAACGCTATAGGTTAGGTTAGGTTAGTTTTATAAAAATCCTGAAATATTTACAGTTTCGGAAAAAAAGCGAACTTATGCCCATATGCTATTTTTAGGAAATGAATCAGTTTGGGAAACGTTTTTGTGCCAAACAAGCTTTAGGCTGCGGCTCCAATGGGGCGAGATGAGCGGAGTGGAGCGGAGCTGTGCCAATATTAACCAATAGAATCTAAACTAACGTGCGCAAGGCGCGCTCGGCGTGACCGCATGCGCCTTCTATTGGTTAATATTGACTCAGTTCCGCTCGTCTCCGCCTCAGTGGAGCCGCAGCCTAAGGTAATGGAACCAGTAATCGACAAGGACCCATGAACGACACTTGATTCTTATTTTACAGAAGATAAGGGTTATTCATTTGTCAAAAATGATTACTTACTTAGGGCAAGGAAAACCCATCTCTTCCTCGTTCCATACAGCACTGCAGTTGTAGTAGTGGCCCTCCTGCGTGTCTGGTAGGATGTGGTCACAGTCGCACTGCATTGTTAAGCTTCTTGCAGACTTGGTTTATCTACACCAATATTATAAAGAGAAAAGATTTGTATTGTTGTAGCTTTATAATGAATAAACTCAAAAACTACTGGACCGATTTCAAAAATTCTTTCACCATTAGAATACTACATTATCCCTGAGTAAATAGGCTATGTTTTATTTTTCTGCGCGCACGGAGTCGCGGGCAACAGCTAGTTTTACAATGTTAAACAAAATGTACAGTCCAGTTCATAAATATGTGTCACAGTAGTACCTTGTCTATTTAATGTCATGTTTTAACTGCCATATACGAATTGTCACAGCGATTAAAGAGACAAGGTACTAAATTGTACACATTTATGAACTCAGACTGTACTTAATGGGTAAAAACCCCCGATAATATTGGCGCCCCCTTCTTTCAGAGTTGATATCTCTTCAACGATCCAACCGATTTTCTATAGTGTTGTTAGTATAAGCTCAGGTTGGGTAAATGAAACACCGGGGCAAGTGAAACACCGGGGCAAGTGGAACACCGGGGCAAGTGGAACACTTTCAAATATCTCTTAAAATAATAGCTTCAATAAAGCACAGACGTGTCGGTAAAGCAGTTATTGTCATAATAGTTCTGGATTCAAAAAAGAGATATCGCTGCGGTTTGCGGGTAAAGTGTATGTTTCACTTGCCCCAAAATAACGTTTTTATCTTTTCTATGCAAAAACCTACTTTTTTAATGTTGCAAAGATCAAATAGCTTAATTACTTTCATACAAAATGTCTTTTGCATCTAAAATAACTTTTAGTGCAAGTACTGAACGACAAACACGACTGTTTCACTTGCCCACACATACATTTTTAAATAACGATTGTTAGTCGATGATAATATAGCGTAACCAATTTTTAAAGGGGGCAATGTCACACAAATTAAAATAGTCCCAAAAAGGTTTAAGCTGGTACAGTTGAGTTCATAAATACTTATACACTTTAGTAGCTTTCCTATTTAATGTCATGTTTAAACAGTAACTGCCACATATGAATTGTCACAACGATTAAAGTGACAAGGTACTAAAGTGTATACATATTTATGAACTCGAACTGTACTATGAAATAACAACGATAAAATAAAATATTAGAAATATTATTAGGAGATACGATATCACAGACAGACGCACAGACACAGATACTTAGATACACGGATACACACGCTGAACTAATAACACTCCTCATTTTCCCCACGTGTCTAAAATATAAACTTACGATTTAAAACTTCACTCAAATATCGTCAAATAAACAATAATAATAAATTATTTAACCGACCATAAACAAGTCTCGGTGACTGCCGAGTGAGAACTGGGATAACTCTATCATTCCATATCGCTCGTACTAGGGTTGTCAATGCCGTAGCTAATGTAGAGATAACGAATTTAATGGTTATCATTTTGCTATCGTTAATACTTGTCATTAGAATTATGATTACTACAACACATCATTATTGATTAATGATGTTGCGTTTGTCATTATAAACTTAAATTATGTAATTAATCATCGACTTCTTGTTTCATTTTTTTGCACTTAGCTCGAATCATTCATTCTAGACAATCGATTCTAGGTACTTACATTAATTTGACCTTTTGATATCATCAAGTCATTGATATTACAAACTCTAATGATAGATACAAAACTCCTAAACAACTAAAAAATATATAGAAAAACCATCTTGCCTTTCTTTTTAGGGTTCCGTACAAAAATGGTAAAAAAGGAACCCTTATGGTGAGACTTCGTTGTCTGTCTGTCTGTCTGTACGTTACAGCAGGTTTTCTCAGCAACTACAAATGCTATCAACTTGAAATTTGGCATAGTTGTACAACTTGCTTGCCCGCATCTTTTTTTTAGTAAAAAACTATCAAATTAGTCAAAATGGATCTTATGGTATAGAAAATAGAGTTCATAACAAAATGAGTATTTTCTTTTGCGGTTATTAAGCATATTATCTTAAATACGAGACCCTCGGTGCGCGAGTGCGACTCGCACTTGACCGGGTTTTTTCTTTACCTTTCAAGTTACCTTTCTCAATGATCTAAACTATAATGTAACCGAAAACATCCTTACAACCTTGACATAAGACACACACATATTTACTCTCTGCTTTCTCCGTAACCGTATATTGCAAAGCTATGGTACCTGACATATAATTTGCCAAATGATTTATCATTATGGTAACCTAATTTTGTTACTGTTAAGGGAATAAGTGAATGTTACTAATTACTATTTATTCCATTTGCACACACTTATTACTAAATGAGAGAGAAGAACAAAACCGAAGGCTTTTATACGTGCTATTCTATCGCATTAAAGAGTTGACAACCCTTGAAGTGTAGCATTCTGCAACCTCGTACTTAAAGGACTTCTCACAATTAAAATTCCAAGGACTTGCATAATAAATTAGAATCACTTTGATCTGCGTCGCTATTAGCTAACGCACTCGCAATCGCAATCGGCTTCAAATTGGAACAATTGTTTACATTTTGTATGAAGACTCGACTTCGGACTGTCAAAATTACGATTGCGATTGCGGGTGCGTTAGGCAATAAGCCCTCAGGTTTGTCGTGGGTTTGTCCCACACCCAGATCCTGTTTAAAGGAAATAAAACGTAAACGGATAACGTACTCCATACTTTATACTGCCTTTTTCTTTTGGAGGGCAAATATCCTGTTCTAAATTAAACAAGTAGTTGCAATAAAACTTAATTGCGCTTGTAACAGAGTTCACATTTTGATACAAGACTTTTCGCTGATTTGAGTAATGAACAGAGATCGGACAAATGGGTGTCATTTTACTCGCAATAATGTGGACATGACTCCAAAGATTTTAATTAAACAAATTAAATTACATTAATTGATTTCTTACCTGAACTTTAATCTTGATCCTTTGCAGGACAGTAATAAATAAATAACACAAAGACGGCCATTAATATTAATCTACTTACGTTTGCTCCATTAACATCCGTGGATTGCGAAAGGAGCTTTTCACCTCATAAGTTTATTTCAGCCGTGAAAAGGAATAAATTAACCACGGAAACATTATAGAAATTACTGTTTATTTGCTTAATAAATCTACACAATAACAAGTCTTTGTATTATTTATTTATTACTGCCTTGCAAAGGATCACAATAATTTTTAGGGTAAGTAATCAATGAATTTGTTTAAGTATCTAAAATCTTTGGAGTCATGTCCACATTATTGCGAGTAATGACACCCATTTGTCCGGTCTCTCGTAATGAACTTTTATAAATGATGATTTTATTCAGATTTGATGTTTATTATTTAACAAGTTCCACAGAACATAAAATATGCAAAAAACACCGTTAACTTTTATAATTTTTGAATTATTATATTAATTTAAAAACTTTATTGTACAAAAACATAATTTAAGTCGATAGCGGTGTTTACCAGCGAACCAAGCATTAACCAAATCAAACCGGTCAAGCGTTAGCCGGACTTACTTAAGTCAAAGTAAGTAATGATGTATTTTTTCCTTCGTTATATTTTTTTCCAGCAGTAGTGGGACACAAAATAAGCCTAATTTTTTTTTTCCAAACTTTAATCTTTAAAAACTTCTATTTTAGAACCAACTACAAATATTTCGTTGGATAAAAAAAGATTTTTAAGGCGGAGATAACTCCTAAATATACACAGCAAGACTTACCGTTTTACACCGTCTGTAGGTACCTATCGATTGTGGCTAAGATATCCATATATGTATTCCCTATCTCATCTCGAATAAACCATTAAATAATTCCACGCACGCAGACGAAGTCGCGGCGAAACCTAGCTAAGCAAAATAAAGTCACATTATTTTTTACTCGACCATTGGCTACTATTGTACGATATGATATAGATAAATCGTTATCAAAAGTCCCGGTAGCGATAATATGCTCCCACTGTCTCTTGTTATCAGAGTGTTTGTTAACACTCATATTACTATCTTATGCATTCATTGGGACGAGGCTCTATTCTACTCGATAAAGCCATATAGCTGTTGACCTATTATCAAAAAAAAAACAAAAATCAAAATACTTTTATTTCGGACAACGAGATCCATATCGGGTTAGTTAACAATTACAATTACAAAGACGATTTTAGGACAAATAGCAAACACAAAAACACTAAAAGTAATTTACAAATAATTCTACTTAAAAGTTAAAATCTAAATTTGATTTTACTAGTCTGATTAGGCCCACCACTAAGGGACAATCAAACCTTCCCGCTGGTATTGTTTTTAACTTGGCCGCCATTACAGTCAAGTAAAGTAAATGAGAGCTATCAAAACGTTGACAATACGGTAACAGATCAAATACGATATTGTTTTTACCGTCTTGAATAGAGCCGCGGTCAAAAGTTACATGGATTTACAAAGTTGAATAGATGCCCTGTGACAGCTCTACATAGGCCAACCGAGATAACCGTTTTTTTTTTAGGTATTGCAAAGCCCTAACTAAGCTCTAGGTTTATACGATGAGCACTAGACAACGATACACATACATACAATTAAGACAGGAAAAGTAAAAAGTAATTTGTTGATGAAAAAGTCGTATTTGTTTAGACTGATCTTCTTTTTATTAAGGTTCCGTAGTCAAACCAGGAACCCTTATAGTTTCGCCATGTCCGTCCGCCCGTCCGCAGCCTAGCTCAGAGACTTTTAGTACTAGAAAACTGTAAATTGGCAAGAATATACATATTAGTCACGCCAAAAAAGTGGTTAAATAAAATCTTGAAATAGTTATTTTCACAATCGTGTTATAATAGAGAGCTTGTTAGTCGAATACCGTGTTTAGGCCACGAAGCTTGCTGAGTGGCCTAAGTAAGGTACGAGATTAAAAAGCTTGATTATGACACTATTGTGAACAATACTTTTTGTACGAGTTTATTAAAATTAATAATTTAAGCGGTTAGTTTTTATTTTAACTGTTTAAGCTTAGCTTTGAAAACAAAAGTTATCACACCACTGGCGTCCGTAATGTTGCTGTACTGTGCTGTGTGCTGCCTGTGCTGTGATTGGCTAAATACTAGCCAATCATAAAGCGCAGTTTTTTATTTTTTTATGCCCTAGATACAGCAGCATAAGTATAAATAATAACTACACGTAGAAGCAAATCTCCTTGGATCAGGCCCCAAATGCCGCGCTTTAAATACCTACTTCCCCCTTCACCCCGCTACGCCCCTCTATCTTCCGCGCCCAAAGTTAGGGCTGTCACTTCGGAAATATATTATTCGGTTTATGGATGTGGTATATACAAGATTAGGCACGAAATGTTATTAATGTTTTATTTCAACGCGGAAACATTATTTCTAAATGAGTTTTTTACATTTACGTTAAATTAGGTAATAATACTTTTTGATGATATTAAGATTATCTCCAGAATGGACAATGCCAGATCTTGGCATAAAACATTTTTTTTAAAAAAGCCCGCGTATACGAGAGATGTTGATATGACCTGTTTTGTATGAGATTTAAATTCAGTAGGTATTTTATTACTTACACGTTTAGGGAACTTATACAAAAAATAGAGCCATCTATTAAGAGGATTGTGAAGCGCCGCTCGCGCAGCTGTCAAGAAAATCCATACAAAACTAGATCCGGGCGAAAACGTTTCTCACCCCCTAAATCAAGTCTGATTTTCACGATTTTTGAATATGTTGTAGTTATTATAAAGACCTAGGTCTGTACGTTTCTGTTTTTTGTTTTTTATTTTTTTTTCATTCCTAGAAATATTTTCTTGGAAAAGAAAACGTACAGACATAGTTTTTCATGATATCTACAACATATTCAAAAATCGTAAAAATCGGACGAGGTTTAAGGGGAGAGAAACGTTTCCGCATTTTGTATGGAGTTTTTTAGCTTCACAATCCTCTTAAGATACTTTGTAAATATAACATCTTGCGAGTAACGTGCTGTTACAAATATTTCTAAATTTTTTTTTACACAAGTTCTTCAGAAAAACAAACACAACAGCATTTTTTTAAATATTTTTCTATATCAAATATATCCAATTCTATAACTATCTGTTACAATTTTTTCTTAGGCCAAAACAACACATATTATTGAAATACGAAGTTCTATTTTCAATTTCTTTTCGGTTTTCTGGAGCGTAACGAAACAGTTATTTCGGTTGTTTTGGAAATAGCATAGACTATTCAACGATGAAAAGAGTGACGTTGCAGTATTCTCTATGAAATCTTAATACACAGAATAGATGTTAATCGACGAGTACAATTTTTTTTTAGAGTACCTCCCCCCTACACTTAACGTGGGTGGGTGTCGTTGGATAGGTCTTTCAAAAATATTGCGGGGTTTTGAAAACAATTATTCGATTAAGGTATCCGTTTATGAAATATTAAGCTTTAAAGCGCTAATTTTTGTTAGAGTCAAGTGTCCCCCCCCCCCTACAGCCAAAACTACACATACGAAAAATCCGAAAAATATCTTAGATGAAAGCAGATATAATGAATTGAATAGGAAAACTATCACGACTAAGTAGACTTCATTGGTTCTGGAGTTACAAACGGTTTAAATGTTTATACCTACTGAAAACTTATTTGCGGTGTTGGTAAACTGACCACGACCTACTCGTATGTCGATATAATTATGGGGATAACAGTTTTCCAACGGCAAAGTTAATTTGTCGCGAGGTCTAATTTTTTATGGTTAGGTTGGTCCGACATGCTCTTGCCCGGTTTTTTACTTCTTATGGAGCCGAAGCCAACACGCAGAGGCCCTACCGACCACTTTGTCTTTACCAATTACGGGACTATGAATTGCAGTGCATCGGGAATCGCAGTGCGATGAGCGACCGGAGACGGACGTATCACATTGCACAGTTGGAATTACGTAATTCGCGAATTGCGCGGCTTTAGCCGCTGCGCGGATTTTTGCTATGGATACTCAGCAACTCGAAGTGAATGAACTGTTGGCGTTTGTTCAAAATGCCGTCAACCAAGGAGCCATGACTGACGTTAGCATCGTGCAGATCTGCAAAACCGGCTTCACAGAAGATAAGATTTGTAGTCGCAAGGTGCTGCTTTACCAATCTGCATGCAAGGCCGAGCAGATGCCGTCCCGACGGAGGGATGGGGGAGCGAAAAGTCTGCAGAACATTATCTCGGTGTTCAGAGTGGCCCTTCCGGATGATATGCCTGCGTTTGTGGCGATGAGGCTGGATAAGTTGCCTCCTGTCAGTTTCGACCACTTCGACGTTACCAGACTGTTGAAGGATATTGTGGCCCTAAAAGCGAGCCTGGCTAAGATTGATGAAAAATTCGATGCGTCACAGATTACTGTTACCGAGATGCGCAATAAAATTACCTGCTTGCGCAAGTCTGTCCCGGTAATTAGATCATCGGCTATTGCCTCAAATTCCAATGTCAACGAACAAACTTGTGTCGATACGTCGGTCTCAAGTTTCGCGCCCGCGCTGACGCAGCTTGTAAAGCCAGCAGCGCCTCGATCGCCGCGTGCCGCCCCGCGCGCCGCCGCCCCGGGACCCGAGCGCCCCTCGGGCCCCCCGCGCGAGTCTAGCCCCCCGCCCCCGCCACCCCGCCGGCTCCCTGCAGCTACGCTGATGCACCCGGCAAGGCCGCTGAACTTAGGCGGCCTAGCGCGCCTGTTAAGGCGTCGAAGAAGAGAGCTCCGTGAAGGAGCCCCCCGTACCGGTGTGGATAAGGAGGGATTCACATTGGTGCAGCACGGCAAGCCAGGTAGGAAGCCTCATAAGTCCTCGGTGTGGTACTGCAGTAACGGACTCGAATCCCGAGCTGCGGGCAGCTATACCGAACACGGCGCTCTACGTGTCTCGCCTGCACCACTCTGCAACGGTAGACGACCTAGTGGAGTACGTCCGTCAGAAGGTTGGATGCAATCTGACGGTGTTTCAGCTGCGGTCGCTTCGCTAAGTGCACTTCAGTTCGTTTGTAGTGCGCTTGCCGCGGTTTACGCTAGGAACCGTCGAGTGTCCTGACTTTTGGCCGAAAGTTGTCGTGTTCCGACGATTTTGAGGCAACCTACCGGCAGCGACCATCACGCCAATTTTGGCAAAACAGTACACGCTGTTCTGTCACCTCGGTGTTAGGTTTAAGTTTTATATTGTTATGTAGTATGTTAGTCTAAAAGGTGATGTACTGCCTTTTTGCCGAATTATGTTTCCTCAAATTTCATTTGGCAACCAACTTTTCGCCGAAGTTTTATTTAGCAAACCCATCCTTGGCATAATTTTACTTCGTAATTTTTTTATTACGCTACGTTTTTATATTGCAATATTTTATTACGTCAAATTTTATGTGGTAAATAATTGTGATGATTTTCTAAGGCAAATAACATTTTTTTTTTTATGACCCTAGGAAGGAAACTGCTCGCAGAGATAGGTAGGTAAGGGTTATTTCTAAATTAAGGTACCTATGCCAATCAATACATTTGACGAAAACATAATTGACATATTAAAAGAATCCCAGGTAATAATTTATCTAACAATAATTTATCAAATCATTAGTTGGGAAATGATATCAGTGCGAAACGTTGAGATGGGAAATAAAAATTTACCCAAATAAAAATATGGGATAGGTAGTTTGGGGAGTTAAGAATTTGCTAAATAATTTTCGTCGAAACATTAGTAAACCCTAAAAGGTATTTGTAACCTATGGGCCTCGTTGCCTGAAATAAATTTTATTATTATTATTTTTACTATATTTAATTAAAAGACCTCCGCAAAACGATACGCAATCTCGTAAAGCTCACGTAACAACAAAATACTACAGTTTAATGAGATTTAGATATACTTATTTATTAGATATTGATCATTCATTACATTACTTTAACATATAGATAAAGATATACGACATTATAAGAGATACTAGGAAAATGTATTCACGCTCAAACAATAATCTGAAAATTAACAAATTCTGTCCCTCTTATTCTTTTACCGTGTTAGAATTGTAAGAAAGTGACACTAGTAATATTACTTCAAACTTTAGTATCTATAATAGAATCCCTTAAATTGGAACATACTTATTGTTTCTCGAAATAAAAACTACATGCACAGATATTTTTTTGAAAAAAGAATAACCTACTTGAATGAATAAAAATAACAAATGCACTTATTGCAAACTTGACACTTTGTATTATCATTTTTGATAGATATGTCTTCATAAAATTGTTTTCAGTCATTTTCAGATTAGAATTTAGTTTTTATGTCGTTTTTTTTTGTACAGTGCTATTGAACTAAGTTTAACTATTTAAACTAAATCATGCCAGAGTAAGTACTAAATATGACTATATCTTCGTCTAACACACTGGCAGCTTAACTTATGGGTCATTATTAGGAAGACCAATGTCCAGTAGTGGACGCTTTACGGCTAAAAGTAGTTTTCCACGACGATTAAGGGTACTGTCTCACCACCACGCGCGATGACTGCCTAATGGCATTATTTGAGGCTGGAAACGGGGCAGACAAACGGCAGCCTAATGGTTCACATGATGTCTCCACTCTTCTCCGTACTTAGTAACTTGTCAACTGTAGGTTTGAAACAGTACCATGTGGGGAAAACAGAGACAAGCCACCTATGGCTGATTTCATACGCGTACCAGTTCAGGCAACAACACTCACACTGCTACACTTGAGCGAGATGACACACTTAAGCCCGATTTACATTGGTCAAGGACAGTGGACAGTGGACAGTGGACAGTACAGCTGTAGTGTAAACCGATCGGACAGTAGCGAGTGGGTGAGGACCAAAAAGTTGGACCACAGTTAAGCGCAGTTAACCATAAAAACGATGTTGAAAAAAGTTCCGTTGTGCGACGAAAAGTATCCCTACAATTGTATGGCTTATTTTCGGGAGCCCTTTGTTTCCCATAATTTTATTGGTCATAATGTAATTGTTGACATAATTTTTGATAGTCATAATTTTTTATATCGCTGAAACTGTAAACTGTTCAGAAGTTCTGAAATATCGAACGTGTAGACAAGGCTAGGTTAGGTTATGTTTGATTTATAAAAATCCTGAAAAAGTGACAGTTAATTTAAAAAAACACGTTATGACTTGCGATAATTATGACCTGAAGCATATTATGACTAAAAATAATTATGTCAGTCAATATAGACCCCTTATTTTCGTGTCACAACGGAAAAGTTTCGTAGAAAATTTAATCGAGTGAGTTAGTGACCAAATTTTTGGTCCTTACCCGAATCAAGTTGATTTGCCAGCGGATCCTAATAGAATCGCTTTCTATTTCCACTCCACTGTTCTTGACACTGTACTTGCCACTGTCATTGACCAATGTAAATCGGACTTTAAGTCTAACTGACAGACCAAAATTGATCGCAAGGGAGATGAAGAGGGAAGCAAGCAAACACACACAAACACACACACAGACAAAATAAAATAGTAATAAGAATATTTACGTAACACCTGGCCATAATGTGAGTTTTATCGCACGCTGCGCGCACGGTAAAACTCGCATTGTGGCCAGGTGAAGACGTAAAATTGTGTACTCATCACGGGCAGTAAAAAAGAAAGCCCTCTATCGCATATTTACAACCCTCGCCAACGGCTCGGGTCTCAAATACCTGCGATTTCGGGCTTTCTTTCTTTTACAGCCCTTGTTAAGTAATGTACTATTTTAGCTACTTAGTGTACTAAGCTAAGTTTAAATTTTGTATTAACTTAAATCCCTACCCTATACTATATTTGGAAGAGCGAGGTCTCCTGATACAGATATTGATATATCTAATAGGAAATCTCAACCTTGATGTAGCATGCCACCTACTGTTTAAACGAAATAAATGTATCGTTTATCATTAACACTTTCAATACAACCAAGTTGTGACTACTTTTCATTTAGACTAAGGGTGTTTCAACAAAAATGTTATTATCACGATTTTATTTCATCATTATTTTGGAATGGCTGTATTAGATTATTTCACGGTCTATACAGTGTTCATTCTAACTTGTGTAATATAGTAAACAACTTTTTAATTTTAACCTGTAAATGAACCGTTTTGGCTAAAACAGCTATTTTAAATAGAATAAAGCAATAACAGACAATACATTGGCCAAGTGAAATCCAAAATGTTTACTCAGTTTACTTTATTTACCCAAAAAAGGTTCATTTTGAGGTTTTAGGTAAGGTTTTATTTTCATCCTACGATTAAGATGTCCTTACTTTCCGAACAGGAGAGATGAAAACAATATTCTTCTGCTTGTAGGTGTGTACCATGCCCGGCGATGGACGCCTGCGCGCCCGCAGCCGGTGTAAAGTCGGGCCCTCGCGACGGCCAGCCCGTGGATGGCAAACAAGAACGCCCGTGCTGCTCGTGCTGCTGTGGGAAGGCGGCAGCTTCGGCCGGCCAGCCGGTGTTGGTGAGATCTACTAGATTTCTGCTTTCCTAGTAGTTTAAGCTGATCAAGTGGGAGAAAGAGACAGCCATCTAACTGCTATATCCTTATACTAGTTGTACTAGTAAACTGAATTGCTTAGTCGTGTCGTAGTAACCCTCAGAAGGGTTTTAAATACCATTTTAACGTGTGTATCTGTGTATCGTAACTCAAAAACAGATGGACCAATTTGGTTTTTAAAGAAAGCTAGTTCAATCAGAATAGTTCTTCTAGGTTTGAACCGCTCAAGAGTTATCACCTCTGAAAGTAGGGATTACCATTCTGCCGTAATACCAATGAAGGCGGAATCTGGGCTCGGAAACGTTATTTAAAATAACTTTTTTAAAACGTTTCGAACGGTTTATACAACATTTTGTTCAGAAGGAAAACGAAACTGGAACGTTTTCACAAACCGGTTTAATCCACATGGCGCGCCGCGCGCCCAGCGAGCGGCGACAATCATGGCATTATTCGTAATATTCGTTCGTAGCTAGTACCGAACACCCCAGAAAACGAAAAAAAACGGTTAAAAACGTTTTATTAATCAAAAACGATTAAAAATTTGATCCTGATCAAAAACGTTTTCCATACCTAATGTTCCGTTCGAACGAAATTGAAACAAATCGTATCTTAGGTATTTAGGCCGAAACCGTTTCGAAAAATATACCGTTTTTCGAGCCCTGGGCGGAATAAACATTTTAAATTAAATGTGGTTACTAATAGAGTATAAAATGCTTTGACTACTACGTTGCAGTAAGCGGCCTTCTTTGGTATCACGGCAGTATTTACAGACTATCGGTATCCTTTCCTTTTGTTTCTCTAACCTTCTGAACGCCCTACGTCGAATACAAAATGTGTCTGTCACACGAAGAACATGTTTACTATGCTATGCTATGCAACTTAATTGCTACGAAACAGTCTCTTTTAATGTTGAACTCGTGACGGCTGTAGCCGTCATGGCGTCAGTAGTGGCGCAACTTTCAGTTGACGGCCAGAGACATCTGTGGCGTTCAAAAAGTTAAGAATTATCAACTCTGATAAAAGTAGGGGATGCCATTAACATTATCTGGATTTTTCGCCAAGTTAACTATTATATGAGCGTTTTACGGTCGTGTTTGTCGATGTGCGGTTTTTGACCAGTACGTAAGTGCGAAAGTGACAGATGCTAACCACCGCGATAAAAGCGACCGTAATACGGGCCATGAAGTCTGTTTAAAACAGAGCTAAATCCTGACCATCTTCCCCCAGTGCTACAAGCAGCCCCGCATCCCGGACTCGTATGCCCCCCGCCGCACCTACGTGAAGCCCACAGCGCCTGTGGAAAGGGCTACCACGTACAAGCTCTCCTATCTCCCGGTGGACGACTGCAAGAACCTCCGGGAGCAGGCGGTGAAGCCGGTCCCGAACTTGGTGCCCAGCGTTGAGCCTATGCAGGCATGCTCAGTGCAGCAGGTACGGTAACTTACATAAGCTGATACAAGCTGACAAAACCAAAGCTGATAGTCACAACAGCGAGTTCTTTAGTGATTAAACTAACATCTTGGTTAATAGTCTAACGCAGAGGTCCCCAAACATTTTTGGCTCATAAACCACTTGACAATATTTTCGGTTTAGGGTGGACCCCCTGCTTACCTAATAGGTATTTACGTTGTCACGTAAAAACTAAATAAGAAATCTTCGGGATTTTTGCACGAATAACGTTGGAGGTCAAGTCGGCTAAAAATTGACAAAGGCTACAAGTAAAATTTAGCTTGGAAAAATATTTATTACAAAACAAAAACTTACATTAAAACATAATTTATTTAGACAAATATGTGTTTATTTATATATTTATAAAAAAGTATTACGTAAGTAAGTGGGTGCCTAATATCTGTGTAAATCAAAGTCACGACCTGTTGAAATGGGATCCACTATCGTGGACCCCCATTTGCCTCTCATGGACCCCCATTTATTTTTTCCGCTCACATGGACCCCTTGCAGGTCGTCGACCCCTGGTGGTTGATATAGACCACTTTGGGGATCACTGGTCTAACGTCTTGTTAGGCTCGTATGGAATCGAGACGCTTTTGCACAAAAACAAACTTGTTTGAAGCGGCCAAACTTTTTTTAGTGTAGCAGTGGGACACCATTTAGGGCTATTATTTTGCTGTTATGATACGACACAAAAAAAAACCAACAAACTGTAAAATAATTAATTTACTTAGTTTGATTGTATGTCTGTCATTCCAGTTCAAATCTTAAATTTACCTACAAAAAAAAGTAATGGGCTGCAATTTCAAACACATAAGTAAACCCACCTATTATTTTATCGAAACACCTTTCATCGAACATAACATTTCGCAGAATTTCATCTAAAGGCATTTCTCGCCACACGAGTTAATTTTGTTGGTAGTCACAAGTCTAACCTAACCTACGTAATGTTCAAGACATCCATAATGGTCTCAGCAGGAAGTAGCGTTCGATGAAATGAAATTCGATGGAATGGTACAATCGATGAATTTAAATTCGGGCAAACCACGATATAAAAAAAAAGCAATCTTATTGCAGATGTCTTTCCTGCCGAATCCGGTTTGCATAACGCAGCCGATCCGACCGTGCAACCACGACATGTGGGGGCAGGGGCCCATGCAGAACCTCACGACGCAACGACACGACTACGTGCCGAAGCCATCCGTGTTGCGCGAGAGTTTCAAGCCGCCTAACAAGTACCACGCTGTTGAGGCTCCGATGGAAAGTGAGTTCAAGTTTATTTGTAGTAAAATTTGTTATCTAGTCTTCTATTTAACTATGATTGTCCGGTTTCCCAAGAAGCCGCCAATGAACATTACTAAACTTCCAGATGACGCTTTCTTTAAGAAATGATTCTAAATACCACTTGCAAAGAATGGTCACTTAAGAAGTTTTCAAATAGTTTAAGATACTTTAACTAAATAAGGTGTAGTACACCCTCAGACTAGGTGGAGCGACGATCTTCGCACGGTGGCTGGCAAAAGCTGGTGAGGAGTGGCCTACGTCCAGCAGTGGACTAGTATAGGCTAATGATGATGATGATGATGATGATGATGATGATGATCATAACTAAATAAGATTTTATGCTACTCGTACAAAATACCAGGACACGAAGTCTTTCCCGGTAATGAAGCCGCGGACGAGCTGGCAAGGAAAGGGTCCAAGGGCGCAAACCTCGGACCTAAACCATTTGTGGCACCCTCACTGGGCACCATAAAAGCAGCCCTGTACAGTAACGCCCTGGAATATCACCAAAAAGATTGGAAAACTACGGTAGGCTAGGGCATGCAAAGCTCTTCATAGAAAGAGTTGACCAGTCAAGTGCTGGACCAAAAAACTTTGGAAACTCAGCAGAAGACAACTCCGATATATTATCGGAGTGTTTTCCGGGCACTTTAGGGTTAAACACCTCCTAGCAAAGATGGGCCTTTATGACAACATAGATTGTAGAATGTGCGGCGAAGAGGTGGAGACAATGAAATACTTACTGTGTGAATATGATGCACTCGCCGGAGTAAGAATGAAAATCCTCGGTTGTGGCTACCCAGAACCAAACGATTTCAAGGCACTGCCATTGCACTCCACTATCCGCTTTTTAGAAGGCGTGGAAGCTGCGTGGAATCGCACAAAAGATCCCATAGGGTCTAAGTGTATCCGTAAGGACCCCGTCAACAAGATAAGATAAGATAAGATAAGATGCTACAAAATAAAGAAAGTATTATTTAAAGACAAAAAAAAATATTTTATAAAAATAATATTAATTCAATGCTGTTAGTAGCGTAAAGTATCATTTAGTTACAGTTTGTTTAAACTACCTGAAAAAATCGAAAGCGCCTGTTTTTTTTGGAAGGGGGTTATTTTTATTGAGAATAATATGATCTGATATTCGATCCATTTCCTCTTCTTGACATCTATATTTATTTTCTTCACTTTAGATATGGCGACAAATATTTTTCCAGGTCTCGGCAGTAATTGTATTAATCGTTCAGTTGCTAAACTCATAATACACTCATACTCATACTCATAATATACTACATACCTATCCTTTAGCCATAGACCAAACAGACTTGTTTTGTACATCAACGGACTATAAGAAATATTACTTTCTGTCAACCAATCCATCATTTCTTGTTAACGAGAATTTGACGTTCAAAATTATTCTGAGAATTGACAACAATTCATATATGTGCTAAGGTAGTAAAATAAAAATACCGTTTGTAGATTTTACACTGCTGATTACAGTAAAAATATTTTTGGATTTTTTTATGCAGTAGTTTTTTTATATTTAGGAAAAACAGTAAAAAAAGTTGGATTGAGAATGTTAGGAATACACTTATAGTGCCCTTAGTCCATTTATTACCATAGGAATTGAAAAAAATGTACAACTGTCATGTCCATTTTTCATCTGTCTGACGGATTACTTGATTCTAACGACACGCTTTCAATTCTCGTAATACTATTGTTTTGATATACGCTATTTAAAATGAAGGTGACTAACAGATTTGTAAAAGCGGATAGCCGCAATCTGCCCAAAGTCGACGAATTCATGTTGTTACAGTTGTCATGGTTGACAAGTGACATGACATGACTCTGTTTCTGTTTAAAGTTACTTTTTTTATTTTATATCATGCTAAGATCACGACATCAGGTATTCCTAACTTTGTATATACGGTCTTTTTAATGACTATATCTTTAATAAATTATTAACGACGAATTTAAGTTAAATAAAGAAAAACCGAGAAATACGTGTAGTCTAATTTTTAACGAGCTATTATAAACGCGAACAAACAGAAATACTTTTTTTTTTGAAATGTTGTCAATTGCGAGAATACAATAAAGCAAGACGTATATTTTAGGGCAACGTAAATAGTATTTAGAATTTGACACTGAATTATTTATGTATTTACTTCTTTAATATACAGCGTGTGGCCTAGAATAGGGATAATATTTAAAACGGGGGCTCTATAGGTCACTTAGTAACAGAGTTGGGCAAAATTTATCTTTTTACGAATAACCGAGAAGATAAACTAAATCAATTGTTATTTGAAATAACCAAATAATCAGTCATTTGTTATTTTGAATTTGTCTAGATGAGCTTTATTCTTATCTAGATAAATTAGTTTGGCTTTTAAATAAAAGATGAATGTTAGTAGTACAGTTGTCGGGCACAATGAAAATAATCTACAATAAAGTAATGAATGATTTGGAAATAAATAGGCGAAATATAAATATATTTCACCTTTTAGGGTTCCGTAGTCCAACTAGGAACCCCTATAATTTCGTCCGTCTGTCCATCCGCAGCTTAGCTCAGAGACTCTTTGTACTAGCAAGCTGTTATTTGGCGTAAAAATACTTATTAGTCACGCTGACAATATGGTAAAATAAAACCTTGAAATAAACATTTGTTAAGTGTACCACCCCTACACGTAAAGTGGGGATGGTTTTTTTTTTCGTCTACCCAATGGTGTGGGATGTCTTCAGAGGCCCGTTTCATGAAGCTACAAGTTACAAATTACAAGCGGAAGTCCCTTTCAAACTCTTTTTGCTAGAAAGAGACTTCCGCTTGTAATTTGTAACTTGTAGCTTCGTGAAACGGGCCACTGGAGTCACTCATTAGTAGATTTGTACAAAATTTAAATTTGTAAAAAATTTGTTACAACTGCGGTAAAAAATTAATCTTATAGAAATTAAATAAAATTACAATTACCTACTTCATTATAATTATGCGTTTTTTATTTTAATTTAAATTAACTTAAAAAAAAAAAAACTTTCTTAAACGTACCTACTAAACTAACTAAATGGCACCAACCTTACTTTAAATAAACTATACTTATCTATGATTATGCTATTTTCTCAAATTTGTTTTCAAAACTACTCTTTTTTCAAATA